>JAOTRJ010000043.1:26844479-26856180 GCA_028564905.1 Leptodoras praelongus | reverse complement strand
ACACACACACTATATATATATATATATATATATATATATATATATATATATATATTTATCAACTCATACTCAAGTACATCATGTTTTTAATTTAATAACGTCTGTATTTCTGTACTGTGCCATTTTATACATGGTGGAACAAACGCACTCAATAAGAGCTTGTTGACTCAAAGCCACCCGTCTGCCATCTTTTGTCTCCTTGTGGCTGTTTGTTTTTTTTTCTTTTCTTTTCGCGCCATTACTGAACCAGGAACACAACATGGCGGCTGTGTAAAAATAAAAACAGCTGTGTCACGACACCCAGACACTCTGTAAATCCTGGTATTATAAATCACACACTTTAATCACACATTTCTTCAGTGTTTAACAAGACACGTATTTGTTATAAAGTATTTGTTTGTTCATTTATTTCTTTATACCTGCTCAAAAACCAAAGCACAACTACTAGTAAAAACACGTCATTCAATATAACCGCCAGACATTTTAAAAATCCATCCCTCAACCAATAGCAAAGCACGGCGATCGAATCGTCACGGTGTGCCTGCGTTCTAAATATCATCATCCCGACTGGATAAGTGCACTACTTAGGGTGGTTCTTGATATATTACGTAGTGCACTATAAATTCAACCGGAGCTGTTTTTAGAACGCAGCCTGGGTGTTAACCGTTTATTCTGTCAGGGCCGTGCATTGCGTGTTGTCGAATACAACAACCAATTGGATCACAGCGTTGTATTTTTGAACGCTTTCCAGCCAATCAGATTTAGGCATTCAGGGAGGAGCCGTTGGGGCATTCTGAGCAAGTTTGTTCGCCGCGCAGCACATACAAAACAGCACCTGAGAGAACTTCTGCTTGTACTGAACTGAGTGAATATTCAACACGTACAGGTGAGCTTTCAACCTCTGGAGTTTTTAGAATTGATTTGTGTGTTTTTTAAGCGCTTAAAAAAAACAATCATTTTTGCTTTTTAATGTTAAAAATCCTTGCGCGTGTCTAAATTGTACAAATATAAACGTTTTATTTTTTATGTATAAAATTTAAGACGTGCAACTATAACATGGCATAACACATTGGTTAGGTTTATATATACGTGTGTGTATGATGTGTGAGTGCGCCATGAAGTGCTGAGGTAAATTCGGTTAGCATAAACGGCTAAAGGAAAGTCGCGCCAAAGTCAAGCTAACAGGTTAAAACTTTAAAAAAATACAATATCCGTGTTAAATATGGGTTTTTAAAAAAAAGTAAAATAAGATAAATATGTTAGTGACTTGTTAATCTGGTGTAGAGTTTGCTCGTCAGCAGTTTAGGCGGGAAATAAAATGGAGGGCTGTTTATTGTTCTGAGGAAACGGAGCAGGAACTCGATCGGATTAAACCAGTTCAGACCTGCAGAGCCGCAGCGCAGAGCAGCGCCTTCACACGGGGTGTTTCATAGGTTTGGTTCGTGTTTGTGAAGTAAAACCTGCTTAATTTTTTAAATATATATATATATTTATATTCCATGCGGTTATATTTCAGCCTTTGGAAGTGATGGGGAAGGATCCGAACAAGCCGAGAGGGAAGACTTCGTCCTACGCCTTCTTTGTGCAGACATGCCGGGAGGAGCACAAGAAGAAGCACCCGGACACGGGCATCAACTTCTCCGAGTTCTCCAAGAAATGCGCCGAGAGATGGAAGGTCAGGAGGTTTAACAACTGGGCTGATACTTGTTTTAAAAAATAAAACGCAGTTCAGACGCGTTAGCCGTGTGTGTGTTTACGCCAAACAAGTCGTTTGGGATTTGAGGTCATGTTTTTGTTTTTAATTCCTGTTTACTTCACAGAGCCGTAGAGCGCCCCCTGGTGTCCCCACGGGGAAAGGCTAACCGGATCAATAAATAATTATAAATAAATAGTGGTAAAATAACGTCAGTGGGGTGTGTGTGTATATATATATATATATATATATATGTATATATATGTATATATATATGTATATATGTGTGTGTGTATATGTATGTATGCGCGCGTGTGCACACATGTATTGTGTGTGTATGCACACAAATTAAAAAGATTGACATTATTTAACCACAATTTTTTTTATTAATCTGTTTTGCTTGCTGTTTTTCCCCTTTGAGACGCCTGGGGCGCTCTGTTGCTCCGTATGTATGCGGCAGTGTAGCTTAGTGGTTAAAACTGCACTAGAAGGTCGTGAGTTCAAATGCCACCACGGATAAGTGGCCACTCCTGGGCCCTTGAGCGAGGCCCTTAACCCTCAATTTGCATAAATGAGATAAACGTTAGTCAGTCCAGATAAGTGCGTCTGCCACATGTAAATAAACGCTTATGTATATTTTACTTTTCCATCAGACCATGTCTCCTAAGGAGAAATCAAAGTTCGAGGAACTGGCTAAAACCGACAAGGTGCGCTACGACCGCGAGATGAAAAACTACGTGCCGCCTAAAGGCGCCCCGAAAGGCAAGAAGAAGAAGGATCCGAATGCACCCAAGAGGCCACCGTATGTTTAACACTCTTATGTCTTTTACATTTAATAATTAATCTTAATTCATTCACTAATGCACAGTGTGTTTTGCTAAAACGTTTTGTCGTTATTCCTCTTGCAGATCTGCATTCTTCATCTTCTGCTCCGATCACCGGCCCAAGGTGAAGAGCGAGAACCCCGGCATCTCAATCGGTGATATCGCAAAGAAGCTGGGGGACCAGTGGTCCAAACTGTCGGCCAAGGATAAAACCCCGTACGAGCAGAAGGCTTTGAAGTTGAAGGAGAAATACGAGAAGGTATTTGTATGAAGTGTTTGTTTATAGGTGACGTTTATGATCCTGGTGTGTGACCTTGTTCTGATTATGTATGCAGGACGTCGCTGCGTACCGCGCCAAGGGGGGGAAGACAGAAGGTGCGAAGAAAGGCGGACCCGGGCGGCCAGCGGCCAAGAAGGTAGAAGTGACGGATGATGATGACGATGAGGAAGACGAGGACGATGAGGATGACGACGACATGGATGATGACGACGATGACGAATAAATTTATCAGGAATCTTTTTTGTGCTGATTTGTTTGCAAATGCAATGTGAAAAAAGCGTTTGTTTGTTTGGGTTTTTTTTTTTTTTTTTCAAAACATGTACAGAGATGTGTATAGATGAAATACATATTCAGGTCATGTACTGTTTTGTAAATTTAACAGCCGGATTTGTTAAGCACTGCCTCCTTTTTTTTTCTCTCTCTCTTTTTTTTGTCTCGAGCTGTGGTTTCTCTTGTCTTTATGAAATTTGTTTCCACTGGCATTGTAAGAAAAAGAAATGAGGAACACGGATGTGTAGTTTAATCCTCAGAACAATTTTTAGACATTGAGCTTTGAAATATTGTTTAGACTTTTTTATAATAAAATTTTGTATATTATGATCAGATGCTTTCTTCAGGGTTTTATTATTTTCATATCGTCACATCTATAAACCTGTATTTCAGTATAAATGTCTTAAAGCCTGCTTCAGGGTCTAGAGTGAACACTGAAGGTCAGCTGATCAGGCTGCACGTTGTTGAATCTGTCAGTTCCTTGACCGTGTGGTGTAGGTCTGGATCTGTCACTTAACCTGAACCACCAGTCTCCCAGTTCTGATGCCCGTTTTACCCAACTCGTGTTTCTAACAGGAAGTGCTGTTAAACTCAGGTGTGCTGGAAATAAAATGTTCTCCAAGCCCCATTAATGTGCACCCTGGGTGATCAGGTGACAGACACTAGACACCTGGCGTTAAAATGGGTGTGTGACCATCTCGCGTCCCTGTGCTCTGCAGATCATTTACATAAAAGCTCAATGTGTTTTTAACCAGAGAAGCAATGCACTTCCTGTGCCTCTCCTATCAGCAACTAAGACGATTAAGAAATCAAAACTGCAGCGTTGTAAGATGACACAGTGGTCGGCGTCCACACAACACATCTGAATCAGATCTCGAAACTCCGTTCACACCTGTACTGAAGTGACCACTTGTGATCTGATCACCCAGGACGCATGTTAATGCCAGGTGTGAACAGGGCCTGGGACCAGGGTTGGGAATACACGCCTTAAAAACCCCAACGCTGTAACTGATAGAATTATTTCCACCAAGCTCAGAAACTGATCATTTCTTTCATTATGGTCACCAGTTATTCCCCACCGATTTTTCACTGGCACCACCACAAACTTCAGCAATCCACATGAAACGTGGTGTGTGTGGTGGTACCACCACGTCTCATACAAGATATAATAATCCTGACTCTAGATGTGACCCTGTGAAGTACTGTGGACACACCTGTGTCACTAAACCCCAAGATCGCTCTCAGAAAAAAAAAAAGATAATGACTTCTTGGGGTTCCCTCTTCCAGAGGAACAACTGGAGAACCGTATGAATCCAGGCACATCAGTCAATCTATCCTGTTCAGGAAGTTGTAGTAGCTTGATGCCAACTGTGTCAACAGAACGTCTCCACCCCCAACACGGCTAGTTCTTCTGGTTTCTAATTAGCACCTGCATCGAGTCCTTTAAGAATGCGCTCCACACTGGAACGCAGCTCCTGAAAGCTGAAGACCTTTTAACCTTTGCTCGGACCGTGACCCTGTTTGGATGAGTCCCAAAACCTGAGAATGGACCTATTCTAAGGATCCTTGACATTGGAACGGTCTTTTTGCAGGATTCGATGATACAGAAATGCAGACATTAAGGATCCTTCTTTGACATTCAGAAATAGGGTGCATGTCCAAAAGTTTGTGGACACCTGACCATTACATTACCTCTGCTGCTTTGAGGCAATGTCCTTTGTTAAAAGCGCTTTAGAAATAAAATAAAATAAAAAATAATTGAACAGGTTGGAGTAGAAGTCGAGTGTCCTGCCCAGAGCCCTGACCTCAACCCCACTGGACAGCTCTGGGATGAACTGGAACACGACTGCACCCCAGTTCAGTTATAGTGTGCACTGGGGTAGTGGAGGGTGTCCTAAACTTAAAAGTGAGTCTATTCCTGTAACAAACCCAGAACTACTTACACACCGACGTGGTAAAAAGATTCGATTTATTCTTTTGAGAAAACAGCGCTGATCATTTTACAAGGTCGATATTTACACCTTCATTCCGAGGCCCGCTGCATCTCAAAATGGTAATTCAGAAATGCTCCTATTTACATTTTACAAAAAAATAGCATACGCCGCGTGTGCGTGTAGTTTTCTTCTTTGCTCATGACATGCCTTTCACCATCAACAGTGCTTATCCAGTGATTATTCATTAAGCTGAAATCAAAAATGTTTCACATCCTTAATTATTATTATTATTATTACTCAACGTTCCCCTTTCAAAGAAGACAACAATGCAATATTTTAAAAAATAATAAATAAATAGATCCCATTATTTTTTTTGATCACCCTCTGCCTTGTAAGCCCTTTCCATATTATATTCATCATCCCTGATTTTCCCCATAAAACGGAAAAAAAAGCAGCTGTAGGATTTAAAGTTGTGCTAAAAAAAGAAGGATATTGGAGTGACGAGTTCTCTGGAGGAAAAAAGAAAATAAAAATGCCCAGTGTCAAGATTAAAAAAAAAAACCTCACTAGGTAGAAAGCAAAGACGTGTTAATTAAAAACAGTGGTATTAGATCACTCATCTTCATGTGTGTACGTCACGCAGGAACGCTGAAGACTGCACACCTGTAAACATCATCCGCCATGGAGTGACATATATACATATAAAAATAAAGATGGCAACATGAGAACATGGCCTCATGACAGGAGATGACGTAAAAATAGGAGAAGTTTTCCATCAGAGCTATTTACACTGTTAAACCCCCCTGGTGCAGGAGAAGGTCAGTGAGACTGTAGTTCTGTATGTGCAACGTCCTCGCGGTCGGGGGTCAGGGGTCGGGGGTCGGGTTCACACGGCCACGATGTTGTTCATTTCCCATTTCTGAGTGCTCTTGCTGTTGTCACAGTCAGAGATGAAGATTGTGTGCAAGACGTCTGAGCGGTCTAAGCATTTTCCTGTGGGGATGTGTGTAAACCGGTGCAGATCCTGAAAGATCGATCCCAACACACACACACACACACACACACACACACACACACACAAAGCACTAAGCATTAAAGATGACATCATTGTGTTATAATCCATATAAGCCTCAAGCTTTTCCTCCTGAAAGCGCCAGAAAAACTGGTACACCAGCCTATTCAAAATGCACAGCGATATCCCAATCACAAATCAGTTATCGTTACATCGTGAAATAAAGCGGTCCCGTGATTTGGACGTACTCCTTACGTACGTCATTGCATATCAATATATCAATCAATCAATCTATATCAATCGGGATCTATTAGCTGGTTTGGTGATTATAATATAAATATTTAATGGTTTATCATCAAGTTATGAGTCAAAAGCATCATCTGTTAACGCCTGACTTCGATACTCGTGTCATTTATCATCAGAAACATCACTTCCTGGAACGTCAGCCAGGAGAATGAAAAGCACAGAGATGCACAGAGTGTAATGAGCGTCGGGTAGAACGACGGGCTTCTCCTCAGACTCGCCTTAAAGTGCCTCCACTCGGTGTACTCCTTCAGGTTGCAGTGTGTGATGATGACATTGTTATCCGAGCCCTTGGTCAGGCACTGGTCATACTGCATCAGCTGATTCGCTTCATTTATCCGGAACAGCTGCAACACACACACACACACACACATACACAAACATTTTATATTTATATTTTATTTATATATATACACACACACACACACACACACACACACACACAGCAGGTTGTTATTGTTAGAGAGAAGCCTCATCATGTCAGTGCCTCTCCTCACCTGATTCCCTCCCATCCTGTGGCACGGCCCGAGCTCCACGTTTCCCCCGTCCGTGTGTCCCATGCTGTCGATGCAGTAACCCGTCTCGTACCCACGGATCTGAAAGCAAGACATGAGCATGAAGATGAAGCTGCCGCTCTTCTATCTGAACACACTTTTACACGACGCGCTAAGCTCCGCCCTCTTAATCAAACTCTACACAACTTGGTTAGACCCAGGTGGGTATCTGATCGCTTTTCGTTCTGCTCTGACTTCCCGGAGTGTGTGCTGAGGGCTGAAAGGTGAGAGCTGCGCACCTCGCCCCACTCCACGTTTTTCGGGGGCAGCGGGTAGAAGCTGGGGATGTCGTAGGAGATCTCCTCCATGAACCACTTGAAGCTCTTGCAGCGATGCTCTTCTCTGAACTTCTTCAGAGCGCTGATGTCTCCGTAAGCCAGGGTGAGCGTCTCGGGTCGGCTGGCGTAGAAATAATCCTTGTACTCGTCCCACCACACCTCCACCACCCGCACGTAGTTCTGCGCAGTTACAGGAGACACAACACAGTGGATCAGACATTAAAAAAGATTTTGCTCCATCACATCCTGCTTTAATATGAAGCTATTCTTCCAATTCTAAATGCACATACACTGACCACTATCCAGTCCATAAGTATTTGGACACTCCATAAGACTTTTTAAGCTCCATTTTTTGCCTTAAGAAGCTCTTTGGTTTCTTTCACGGTATGTTTTGTGAATCACTTCCCATCACTTGTATGAGCAGTGTCATCATCAACAAACACCAGACATCCAGTACCACTGGTACCATGCATGCCCATGCCATAGCACTGCCTCCACCATGTTTGTCAGACGACTTCCTAAATTAAATTGCATGGTTGTCCAAATACTTACGGACACGACTGCTGGCCTGTGCACAATTGGCTGATTTAAAAAAATTGCATGAATGTCTGGGTGTACAGGCGTTCCTAATAAAGTGCTCAGTGAGTCTGTAGTAGGTATATTCAAAGACTGCACATGTGCAGATATGCAAACCTGGCATGAAGGTTACTTTGAATACAAAACCAACCTTAAGCGTGGGGGAGGAGCCTACATGGGCAGGGGGCGGGTTTCCGGCCCACCCCTTCAGGCGGTAGATGTGTCCCACGCGAGAGCAGGGAGTAAACAGGAGCTGGCCTCCACACTGCCATATCTACACACACACACACACACACACACACACACACTAAATGTACAGTTGGGATGTAATTTCAGGAGTAATCAACAGAAAAATAAAGATTTACCTTATAAGATATCTCGAAATTCTCTCCACCCCAGATCTGGAGACCGGGATCATACAGGCCCAGCTCAAAGAAGAAATCTCGTTCTATAGCAAACAGCCCACCAGCCATCGCAGGAGACCTTACACACACACACACACACACACACACACACACACACACACACACACACACACACACACACACACACACTATCACAGTTGTCCCAGTAGACTCAGCCCTAGAAGAAGCTCAGCTAATTCTGTTTCAGTTCCATCTTCTAACAGATCTAAGACACGTAGCCACGCCCATTTTACACCAGATGCAGTAAGTGTGACAGTGCTACTGCTACACCATTTAACAGTTAATTGATATGTTCTTTGTTTACGTTAATTTAATACACAATATCCATGCTATATTATGCGTCTAGGCCAATCCTGTGCTTCGTTATAATCCGTAGCCGTCTCAGACCAGTGGCCACTCAGGGAGGTGGGTGTTAGTGTAAATACTGCTAAATTCCCAGATACTGAGCACAGAAGCAGAAATCTCAGGCCAGTAATGATCAGGCGTTATTATTACGTTAGGCGTAATGAATCACGACGAGACGGCACAGAAAGGAAAGACGGCGCTTGTGCGGTGTGTGCCGTGCCATTGGTGGTGGAAAATGAGCTTTATGAGCTGAAGTGAGCGAAGTGACTCTCCTGTGAAACTGGCCACTGCTAGCAGACCACACGCAAAATCACCTGTCAGGCAAACTGCATGGAAAAACCCAGGATAGAACTACAGTACATTACACACACAGCACAATCATGCATTACACACACACACACACACACACACACACACACACACACACACACCTAAAGACATCGAACACAACGCTCATAGAAATTTAAATTTGCCATGCAAAAATCTCAGGTCAGTTTTCCACCTGGACCAGGTGACGCGCGTGTCTGGCATGGCAGTGCACAGAGGTAATGGCTTCGATAACGACAACATGGGTCTGGATTCATTCCCACTGGAGCTCCAGAGTGCCACATGGTCAGAGTGTTTCCCGTGGATCGTCAGAGCATCATATTTTCTGGACAATAAGGACATGCACTTTGTTGAACAAGTGCTGGGCATTTTTATACATGAATGTTTTGTGCTTAATACAATACAACTCAACTCTTACTGTCCAGAGAATACTGTACGCCTGAAGACAACACGCGCAAACATGAAATGCAGCTTTTACCTGATCATTCCATTCACTGACATCCAATACTAAATCAATCAGTTAATTCAATTCAATATTCAGTATACAGAGTGTTGGGTTCAGTGTCAGAACCACACCCAGGCGTGGTTACTGCCAGACCTGCTGAATCTAAACACACTGAAACAGAGCCTGTCTCAGCGTGGAGCAGGACAGAAGGTCTCACACAGCAGCACATGACGCCACGCTCTAAAGAGATTCCAACACTGATGTGGAACTGAAATCTACCGGTCTGGAAAGGGTTACAGAACCACTGCTGAGGCTCGGGGCCTGCAGGGAACCACAGCGAGTCCGAGTTAGTAAGGTTAAGTTTGAACAGTGGAGAACCTTCCCTTCGGCCAGCCTACCGGAATATCACCCAGAGCCCATCAATAACTCATCCAGGAGGTCCCAGAAGAACCCAGAGGAACATCTAAACACCTGCAGCCTCAGTTCCAGTCAGTGTCGACATGGCGTCCATGGGAGACTAACAGACCCCCTGCACTGTAGCGGAATTAAAACAATTCTGCAAAGTAGAGTGGAATGGAGTTCCTCCCCAGGGAAATAAAAGCCTCGTCACACATCATCACAGATGTTTGATTACAGAGGGAACCAGTTATTAGCTTTAGGGGGAGTTTACTTCTCCACATATAGATTTTAAATAAATCTTTATCTTCAATAAACGGAATGATTTCAAAAAGCTGCACCTTGTGTTTTCTCGTGTTGTCTTCATCTTATATTAAAATTTGTTGGATGATCTGACACACACACACACACACACACACACACACACACACACACGCGCACGCGCACACGCACACGCACACGCACACACACACGCTCCAAACCATTTCTTTACTTGAGGGGTTTGTCTACTATGGAAAGCATTAATATGATAAACACATTGGTAAAGACTGTGTTCACTGATTACAGTACTGAGTGTATTTCGTGTGATTGGTGTTAGCAGCATTAAGACAATAATTAGTATTCAGTAATTCAGCAGTCATGTTTAAAGTCCTAGCCAATTTTCAGGAATCATTTCAAAAGCACAATACGCCCACCACCGATCTCAATACGAATGATCACCAATTAGTGGAATTAAGTAGTGAATTACCGATAAGGCTCGGTTATAGTTAATCTCATGTCCTTCTCTCGTTTAGTGAGTGGCACGCGCTTCCACAGCATGCTCCAGTCCCATGCGCCTCTGGCAAAGCCATTCTCGTCCCCCCCGCCCTGGGGATCGATGTGGTAGGTCTGGCCATCAATGGAGTCAATGAGAGGCACCGTGCACACCGTTCTAACGCCAGCAGTGGAGGATGGAGGGATGGAGGGGAGGACAATACAATCCATGCAGACGTACACACATTCACGGATTCGCATTCGTACACAGTCACAGTCACAGCCACGGGAGGGAGAAGGGAAACACACAACACAGGAGAGAGACAGGGGTTTTAATGAGCATGCTGCAAGTCAACCGTGTTTACCGATAAGGCTCTGTCTTTTGCTTTCTCTTCTTCTTCTCCTTGCTGCTGAGTGGAACCCTTTTCCACAGCAGGCTCCAGTCCCAGGCTCCTCGTGCCAGCCCGTCCTCGTCCCCTCCCTGCTGAGGCTCTATCGTATAATCATTGCCGTCTATGTAATCTATCAGAGGCACGGTGCAAACCGTTCTGCAAAACGTCAACACCACAACACAAGGCCAGGTTACGCTGGAAGGCCACCGCCGGCAGATTACCAGCTTAGGGTTCACCGTTTCGGGTTCCAGTTACGCTACAAATAAGTTACAGGTATTATCATGGTGGAGAGAGCATTCAGACCTCTGCAGTGCAGCTTCAAGCAAACCTGCACTGATTTCAAACAGACAGTTAATGTTAAACACAAGATGGGAAATGTATTCACACAGCAGCACTGGGCAGGTTACACCTTCAGAGGGTATTCACCTGTACAACAGCAAGAACACATCAGTGACAGCTCAAGTTATTGATGATGACAGGTAAAGGGGAGATCTAATAGCCGTACCGGTCTCTGGATATGGGGCCCACGAGTGGAGCGTACCAATTTATCCCCACTTCACTATGAGCATCCAGGTAGATTAACACCTGAGGAAAGACACAGAGAGGAACGTTATACAGCTAGCATTATTCATCTACAGTGCGCTGTCTCTCTCTCTCTCCCTCTCTCTACCTGTCCCAGAGTGGCTTTGCGTGCTCCTATGCTCCTGGCCTGGATCAGTCCTTCTCTCTTTTCATTGCGGAACAGCTTGACCAGGCCGTTCCACTGCTTAATGTATTCCTCCAACCTCTCCTTCAGGTGAGCTGGAGAGAAAGAGAGAGAGAGAGAGAGAGACAGACAGAGAGAGAGAGAGACAGAGAGACAGACAGAGAGAGAGAGAGAGAGAGAGAGAGAGA
>JAOTRJ010000043.1:26747224-26764199 GCA_028564905.1 Leptodoras praelongus | reverse complement strand
CATTCACTCTCTCTCTCTTTCTCTCTCTCTCTCAGTCACTCTTTCACTCACTCAGTCACTCACTCACTCATTCACTCTCTCTCTCTCAGTCACTCTCTCACTCACTCAGTCACTCACTCAGTCACTCACTCATTCACTCTCTCTCTCTCTCTCAGTCACTCTCTCACTCACTCAGTCACTCTCTCTCTCTCACTCTCTCCCTCTCTCTCTCTCTCTCTCTCTCTCTCTCACTCTCTCACTCACTCACTCAGTCACTTACTCATTCACTCTCTCTCTCTCTCTCTCTCTCTCTCTCAGTCACTCTCTCACTCACTCAGTCACTCACTCATTCACTCTCTCTCTCTCTCTCTCACTCATTCACTCTCTCTCTCTCTCTCTCACTCACTCAGTCACTCACTCATTCACTCTCTCTCTCTCTCTCTCTCTCTCTCAGTCACTCTCTCACTCACTCAGTCACTCACTCATTCACTCTCTCTCTCACTCACTCTCACAAAGATACATAGAATGTGGAGGTAAAACCCAGACCGTGGCTGTGAACTTTATTTTCTCTCTATAGTGAATGAGAATAGAGATGTTGAAGGATGTGTTTTTGCTGTAACAGGATTACCCAGCGATGCTATATTACACACTGATCGCACATCAACGCTGGAACTGGAAAGTCCTTTAGTTTCTAAACATGTTTATCTTATTCCTGCGCAGTAAACATGTCTGGGCTGTGAAACGAAGAGAAAATGAGTGAAAATCATTGCAGGCAAATTGCATTCATTGGTGTCTAACAATTAAGAACACTACGGTTTATACGTGCGCCGGGGGGGGAGTGGGGGGAGTAATACAATCCACTTAGGGCATTTTCACATTTATTATTCCATTTGCTGAGGCTGAATCAGAGATCGATACTTTTCATTTGTTTGCTGTTTGATAGGGTTTGATTTCATGCTGCACATAATTATACAACCAGAAAAGTCTTTCATTCTTTGGTGAGAAAAAATAATGGAAAACAATAGCGCTCCTTTGTGAAGTGTGCATCTAATGAAAATTATTTTTAAATTATTAATTTTTTATATTAATTAAACTATTATTTCAGGATTGTTTTTCCCCCAATTTAATTTAGTCGTATCCAATTCCCACCCGACGGCTGCCAGTCAGGAAGGGCCAGGCTATCACACGTTTCCTCCACGTGACGCGGGCCGACGTCCTTCTGTATGCATCATCCCACAAACCCCGTGATTGCCCGGTGTGACCGCATGCTGCCCCTCCCACCCTGAGAGCTTGATTCCCGGGTATAGGCAGCTATAGCATCACTCAGACTCAGACTAGCGATCTCCGGATGCCATGGCTTTGCCGTTGCGCCACTCAGGATCCATGGATGACTATTCTGTGTATTCATCATGTTAATTTCAGGTTTACAGCTCTCAAAAAAGAAAAGAAGAGATACGGCATGTCCGCCTCATGTCCTGCAGGTGATCTGATTCAGAGTTAAATCACTTTGGCCCCATTCACACCTGGCATTAAAATGCGTCCTGGGGGATTCGATCGTAAGTGGACGGCACAGATCAGTGAACAGATCATAGGTACCTGCATCTCACAGAAGCAGTATGATCTAATTAGTCAAACCACATTCAGAGACACTTAACAGTACGGCCACAGGACATCTGCAGTGTCTCAGTGTCTCCTGATGAAGGATGCTCATTGGTTAAGGCACTAGGTTACTGATCAGGGCAGGGCAGCGGTGGCTCAGTGGTTAAGGTGTTGGGTTACTGAACAGAAGGTTGGGGGTTCAAGCCCCAGCACCACTAAGCTGTTGGGCCCCTGAGCAAGGCCCTTAACCCTCACCTGCTCAGCTGTATACATGAGATAAATGTAAGTCACTCTGGATAAGGGTGTCTGCCAAATGCCATAAATGTAAATGTAACTGATCAGAGAGTTGGGGGTTTGATCCCCAACACCACGGTGTGGGCGGGGCCTGTCTCTCGAACTGGCTTGGAGGTTTAAAATAACATTCACGATGGTTTAAACTTCATTTGTGGATTGGAAGCAGATAGACTGGGTTTAGAAGGAAAAAAATAGGTGGGTGATGTGTATTTTTTCCTTAAGACGTGTGAGAGAACAATGCCTGACGAGCCTGTTGTGAATAATCTCTTTGAGTATTAATAGCTACAGAAACGCGCTTGTTGGTCTTAAGAAAGCTGTCAAGATGGCGTGCAAAACGGTGGGTGTGAAGAAGAGAAGAAGTCCGTCTCTCTCTCTTTCTGTCTCTCTCTCTGCCTCCTCAGCACGCTATTTCTCTTTGTCTATTACACTCTTGATTTCTCCCTCACTCCCTCTCTCTGTCCTCTGAGTGGTTGTTCAAATGAACTCATAAATCACGGCTGTTGATGTTTAGCAGGTCTAGCAGTGACGAAGGAAGTGGCAAATAAACTGTTATGGAGAGAAAAAAAACGGCGAAAGGTTCCGCATGCCAAAGGCAACTCTGTGACAGACCATGATAAAAAGCTTGCAGTGTTTTTTTAGTTTGATGGCTCTGAGACAGGCTGTTTGCAGCCGTCCCTTCCCTGCTGGTTCCTTCATTTCATCTGAGGCTCTTCTGAATTTCCAAAATTCCAGTCCTCTCTATTATTAATATTGCACTGAGACTAAAAGGGACCGAGAGTTCCTGTAATGAAAGCTTGATTAGAGCTCATTCCTACCATTTGAGTCCGAGAAGCCGCATTTACCCGCCGTGCAAGCAAGCGCTTTAATGAGCGACTGTCGATAAGTAAAAGCTTTGGTTTTAATTAGCGCAGTATTAAGAGTATGTTTAGCTCTAAGTGGGCTGAAGAATGTGGTGAAATGTACCGCTCTGTTAGCTAAAAGTAAACTCTTATTATCTGTTCTTCATCTTGTTTGTTTGTTTTATGTAAGTTTTACAGAGTTAGCATAAATCAGTGGCTAAGACATTGGACTGCTGATTAGAAGCCACTATTGGGCCACTGAGCAAGCCCTTAACCCTCAACTGCTTAGTTGTGAACACTGAAATACCAGAAAAACTGGTACAGCAGTTAATACTTGGTAGGTCCCCTGTGGGTTCTTGGAGGGAGCGTTGCACAGTCCTCACGCTGATGTTCGCCGAGGCCCCAGCATTGAATTCTGATGTTACTTGAGGCAGCGTTGCACACCTATCACATGAAACGATTCTCGCCAGTCGTAAGTTCAAGGTTTTGCTGTAGTTCTTGTCATCACGGTACACCCTTAAAATGCTCATATGTGAAAATCCAAACTTTACTTCCACCTCCGAAATGCTACGACCCGTCTCATCTCACGAGCTCCAACTATGTTGAAAATCACAAAATCCTGATAACTTGCCAATCTCAAGGTGTAAACAGCTCTAGAAGCTTCCATAGATGTCTATCTCTTTACATACACACTGGAGACCAATAACGTGGCGTTGCTATATATTTTGTATAGGCTCCAGTACCAGTTTTTCTGGTACTTCAGTTGTATAAATGAAATAAATGTCACTATGGATACTGATGCCTGCCATAAATGTAATGTAACTTTATTTATAAAGGAATGAACATTTGTCACACTTCTGCCACAGTGATTTTCTCCTCTGCACTGTGAAATCAGTGAACACTGTGTACTAAAACATTGTGCTGGATCAACAGGTGAACCATCCTGGACACACACGGTTACAAAACAAATCCTGTCTCGGAGTGTGCAGCTTAAATAAAACACTAGGCATGGCTATGTGAAGAGCAGAACCAGTCCTCCTAATGTGCAGTGTAATTTCGAGGTATACCAGGGGCCAGTGTGTAAATAAAAGAAACCCCAGCGCTCCTTCCTCCTCATCCACACACTCCAATTTACTCCAGCAGCCTTTCCACTGGAGAAGGCACATACTCCCTCGAACCACTTATAAATCTGCCTCTGGATCGAGATCAAAGCTCAGACTCCATCCCCATTTATTACAGTCCTTCTTTAAAGTGGTGAAGAAAACGAGATTCTCGTGCCAGCGTTGGAAATCCGAAGGGAGCTCAGGCGCGGGACAAGAGGAACGCCTGACGACTCGGAGAGCAGTTTGGTTTTATCAGTGTGACGATTGTATCAGGCGTAGTGTGTAGCCAAACACAATGCTGCGCAGGATGGATGGAAACATCAGAAAAGGGGGAGCGCGTTTTGAGCTGGAGCCAGTAATTTTCTTCTTTGAGCGCGGAGATAACGACGAGCCAAGGCTAACTGCGCTGCTGTCTTTTTCTTTTGGCGCACAACCAGCCAACCCACCGCATTCTGCTCAACTGCACACTGAAACCGTACGAAACGCAGACATCATTAACTTTTAATCAAACTGGAGAAACAGATAACATCAAATCCTGCGCTTTCAAAAGCACACACACACATGCACAAGCACACCAGTGCGTATCGCCCTCAAGACATCGCCAGCTAATTAAAAAGCCTGAGCGTGCACCAAACCTCAATGGAAATCAACATTGTTACTGAACGCAATACGAACATGATAACATTCACGTGCCGTTCGTTATCACACTTGCATAAATGCTCTACGGATAAAACTGAATATAAAAGCCTTGTTTTTATCGCAGGAAAATGTGATATAATTGGACTCACGCCAGTCAGTGAGAGTTCACAGCACTCTAAAAGTCCCAACCTGCCACCCTAACCAAAGTTCTGACTACATTTATTCACTCTCTCTGCGTTAAAAGCCAGACAACATATGAATAATCTCTTCAGGTTAATGGAAATAGACTGCTGAACATGTGTGACCTTAAACAAGTCAGGAAACGTCAATTAGAAACGCTGAGTGTTGCTCAGAGAGGAGTTAAGAGAACTACTCAAGGCCAGAGTTAAATGGAGAAACCTGGCAGTATTAATTACCTCCACCAAGGAGGTCATGTTTGTGGTGCTGTTTCTTTTCCTCTCTGCAGGATTATAAAAAAATCCTGTCATGAAACACCAGAGGGGTGCAGTGAAGGAAAGGCAAAGGAAGAACCCGTTAACTTCTGGAGTTGCGGCGTGGATGCACGTCTTAGTTCTGAGAGATCAGACAAAAGTGAAGCGGGTTTGTTGTGCATACGTGATCCCAAAGTAAAAACAAGACCTGCATATTGGCCTTGTGAAGGTCAGTGCACGTACTTCTTTATTTAATTAACTATATTGTCACTTTAAATTCCACGGCTGGTCAGACATCAAGGCAGACAGTGTCTTACTCAGAGGCACTGCTTAACTTTATGTGGATAAAATGATGAATTAAATATAAATGAACCAAGGCAAGTGCCTGGGTGTAGACCTCATGGAAAAAAAACCTGTCTTGGACACTTATAAACCTAATAAAATAAAACAAATAAAAACCAGAAACCAGAAGTGCTGAAGCTACATGCTGAAGTACCAGAAAAACTGGTATGGGCGATGATTACCAAAGGAACCGATTTAACTGTACACATTGCACAGATCTAAAAGTACCAGAAAAACTGGTATAGCAGTTAATACTTGGTAGGTCCCCCACAGGAGGGAACGTTGCACAGTCCTCACGCTGATCTTCATCGAGGCCCCAGCAGTGAATTCTCATGTTACCTGAGGCAGTGTTGTACGCCTATCACGTGAAACGATTCTCGCCAGCCAACGCTGCTCACGTTCACCTTTTTCACATTCACGCCACTGTCATAAGTTTGAGGTTTTACCGGCGTTCTTGTAGTCACCGTACACCCCCGAAACGTGCAGACATGAAAATCAAAACTTTTCTTCTACCTTTGAAATGCTTCATGACGAAAGCAGCACTAGAAGCTTCCATAGATATCTATTGCTTTATATACGTGCTGATAGACGCAACCAATGACGGGCACAGGTGGCTTTGCTATGCATTTGAGTAGGCTCCCGTACCAGTTTTTCTGGTACTTCAGTGAACATAGGGACAGGGAGGCCCGGTGCATAACCTGAGTCTGAATACAAGAAACTTTCCATTTTATATATACACACATACATTATTGTGGGCTAAAATGACAGGTGTTTCAGTTTCATTGTCTAACCCCTGTATATATATATATATTTATATATATTCTTACAGAAAGGTTATCAGCATCTTGTTAAGCAGACATTAAGCACTGGATCTTAAGCACCAGACACTAACTGCCCATGACGTTTTTACATGCTTTATCAGGCCAAGTGTACACCGTGAGTGTAAGCAGTGTTGATACCATCCAGACTGCACTAGAAGCTGAATAAAAGCCTGTATAGAAACCCAGCCTGTGTTCTCCCTGATCTAACTGATGTGAGGAATTGATATTCTCCTGGTCACTGATGTGTGTATGACAATGCGCTGATGGTCACCGAGGCAGCACAATGGCTTAACCTGGCCCGTATTGATCTGGCAGCCTCTTCTGTCTCGTGCTCGAGAGTAGCAGAAATAATAACAACAATAAAGAAATCCATAGATCTGTTCGGCTCCAGGCAGGTGAATTCACTGCTTTTCTTTCATTCCAATCAAAGGGCAACTGGGTAACAGTCCAGGCTGTTATTGAAGAGTTACCGGAGAGGTGGTGTCCTTCTGCTAGTCTTCTATTGGAAGAGTCCAGCAGTGAGCAGGTTTGTTTACTGCAGGGGTTAAAAGCAGCATTGTTCTGTTGCATGATGGGATACTCATTCATGTCCCCTGTCCGTACCAGGCTCGGCTCCACATGAGCTGAGCTACATTTAAAAGGTCTGCTGTCCGGTCAATGCAGTTCCATTAAACCAGACAGGCTCATCCATCTCCACAGACACCACTGTGACTCTGTGTGTGTGTGTGTGTGTGTGTGTGTGTGCGTGTGTGTGTGTGTGTGTGTGTGAGCTGAAAACACATACACTTTCCAATCACAAATGCCACTGATTTGACTTATTCTTTTTTGACAAGCTCTGAGTAAAATGGTAGGAAAGTAAGGTTGTAGCTCAGTGCTTAAGGCGTAGGACTACTGATGGGAAGGTCATGAGTTCAAATCCCACCACCAAGCTGCCACTGTCGGGCCCTTGAGCAAGGCCCTGAACTGCTCAGCTGTATAAAATGAGAAAAGTACATCACTCTGGATACGGGTGTCTGTCAAATGGCATGAATGTAGCAAACGTAGGAATGTCTATGATATGCAGACACACTGAAGCGTCTGAAAACACACCTCGGTGCTCAGAATTGCAGGACCTGCCGATGTATGACTCATACACACAGCCCCTTTCTCTGCTGAAGTGAGTGAGGACGGTACTGAAAGGAAACAGGGAGGCTGAGCGAAGTGATCAGACTTGGGAGGAGGACAGTGACAGGTCCTGACACACAACCCTTTCAGAAAAATCTTCACAGTGGAAACAAACAAGCACTTCAGAGGAAGCAAAAGATGCCAATTCTCAGGAAAAGAAATGTGACAAGAAAATTCCTGCCGTGACTAAAAGTCTCTGATAAAAGCTTTCTGAAACAAAACAAGCGTATAATCAAGCCCTGCTGAAACATCACCACTGCTGCAGGACTGCGATACAGCAGACGGCTGATCTGCTTCCGTTTACATGTATTGTACATGAATATGTCATTTACTCACACATGTTCCAGATGCTTGAGAATCTCTTTACTGTATACAACAACACTCTGTGTTCTGCTCACAAACCTGATATGATTTATATCCAACTTCCCAAACACAAATCAGTGCAAAGAACAGCTTCGGAAAGGTAACGAGGAGAAAAGTGGGAAACGTTCTCTAATATACATGTATACAGGAAACATACAGACAGGCATAGCGGTGCAGACAATGACTGCTGGATAAAGTGAAAAAGAGAGACAGAATGAAGTGAACTAAGTATAGGTGCTTAAGCTTCAGCGGTTCTGGAGATCATGAAATGTCACCGTATTTGGTGCACATCTAAAGAATGGGGTAGTGATTGTGAAATTTCATGAAGTCTGATCTCTTAAATTACAATATATTGGCTAATGAATGGCTAGATTTTTGTTTTGAACATTATTTACTAGGTGGCGCTATTCCGCAAATGAATCGTAATGAGCTAGAGGAATATAATGTCCCTCCTAGGGCAGTGATGTCCAGTCTTATCAAGAAGGATCAGTGTGGAAGCAGGTTTTCTTTCCAACCATGCAGAAGCCACACCCTACTGAAAGTGAAGATCCACTGATTAAAAACAGGTGGAATGAGGTGTGAGGTGTTATTAATAATATTAATATTAATATTAATATTAATATTAATATTAATAATAATAATAAGAAGAAGAAGAAGAAGATGGCCTTGTTTGTCACATATATGTACATTACTGCACAGTGAAATTCTTTTATTTGCAAATCCCAGTGTGCTGAGGGGTTGGGGTCGGAGTGCAGGGTTGCTGGCCGTGATGCAGTGCCCCTGGAGCAGGGAGGGTCAGGGTTGGAGCTCGTGAGATGGGTCGTAGCATTTCAGGGGTAGAAGCAAAGTTAGTTTTTTCACGTATGATCATTTCAAGGGTGTACCGTGACTACAGGAATACCGGCAAAACCTCGAACTTATGACAGCAGCATGGCCGTAAAAAGACATGAGCAGCCTCAGCTGGCGAGAATCGTTTCACGCGATAGTTGTGCCTCAATTAACATTGGAATTCACTGGATGATAACATTAGAGTTGCCATGGGGGACCTGCCCAATATTAATCTTGCTGTAAATGCAGCTGAACATGTGTCTGTGTGTTTTTGCTAATCTTAACCCATAGCACACGTAATGTAGAAGTTCTACCTGAACCTGTGACGTTGCCCCTGCTAGTTTGGGAGCTTCAGTTTCAGAGCACAATGACTGACCACACTTTCTCACCGTGTCCCACAGTAACCCTGTTCCTCGCATACCTGCTAGATCAACAAAAAAAAACCACTAGAAAGATCCGGAGAACAGCAGCCAGAGCCAACAATAAGAGCAGCCAGTGTCTGCAACTGCTTAGAGATGATAAAATGTCAAGGGACTTGGAGGAATGTGAGACGGCAGTGACAGATGAGCTAGTGAGCCCAGACACACTCCAGCACGCTGCACACACCATGCTATTCCATCTCATTATGAAAATATGATGGAGCAGCAGAATGTAAAGGCTTCTGATAATGCAGTATGAAATATAGAAATGTAATGAATGGCTCTTCAAGGTTTATAAAGAAATGGTGTCCCTGTGTGCTGTTTTTGTATTCTCTCACTTTATTTGTTTGCTACAAAACGAAAAGGAAAAAAAAGCAGCATTGACACGCACCTCTGGAATACGTCTTGTATTGATCGACTCAACCAGGCGTCTTGCTCTTACCCCTGAAGTGCTCTGTGTACGCCTCGTACCATCAGAAAGACGAGGATGACCTCATGAATCTGCCCCTTTTTTACAAGCCATTTCATTTGGCAGTCCTATTAAAACACTGCGCTCCATAACGGCAAGATAATGCTGAGAGCTCTGCAAGAGGGTTTTTTTCCTGCTTACGGTTCAATAAACGCCGGAGTCATGAAGAGCTGCGGTTTTAAAACTAGCACGGTGGAATATAAAGGTGCAGCTAAAGCACGCACAGTCTCACTTTATAAGCTATCTGTGTGTAAAACAAAACCTCGTTAAATACGACGTTCTTTAATCAATGATGCACTTCTATACTGAGGAAGGAATCACTCGATATAATCTAAACTGGAGTACGTTAGCGTGCAGCGTGCTGAACCTGCTGCCTCCATGTAAAGGAATACAGGAAGCTACACCACAATCGGTATATGGAATGAAATCAGAAGTAGGTGTGCTTTACAGAAGTCATTCAGTGCTCCAGACTAGCATTTCACATTGTCTGCACTGGTGCACATCACTGTTTCATGAAGGTGCACCAGCACACAATTTAGGTGCCTCCAGAACGCCTCAGCGTGCCTTTTGCTGCTGCAGTAATGCATTTTAAATGTTAGCTTTTTTTTTCTCAGCTCCTTCACACCCTGGTAAATTCTTAACACATTATGCAAATGATTCTAAACAGGAATAAAGGTGCAGATGTTCTTTTCTTGATGTACAATACAGTGCAAAAGGTACCCTGTTGTTTTTAGGTAATTTTGTTATTGAGTTTTTTATTTTTAGTTCTGCATTGCTGAGTCAGCACTAAAGGATTTTATATTTCCAACAAAAAATGAAACGAAATGTCGGTAAAGAAAGCAACACATTACATGAGCGCTTTTCAGACAAAAAACATAATGAAGATAACGCTGCTGAGTTTTACTGCATAAACAGAAGTAAGTGTGACAGTCAGAGTCTCCAGAAGAGCTGTGGCAGATTCTCCAGGACCCTCAGTAACACTTACAAAGTGCTGATGTTTGAAGTGCTGGACAAACTCCCATAAGTAAATCGCACTCTTTGCATTAAATGCAATGTATAATGTTGGCCAGTTTACATCTGAGTCACGGATCTTGGACGAGGCTTTCACTGCGAACGGCTTCTCCACTGTAGATGCTGAACCAGGATTAGGCATCTTGTCAGGGACAGGGGCATGGAGCAGGTAGCTGCACTGATGATGTCAGGTCTGGGGTGGGTCTTTCAGGGCCGGGGCAGGCGCAGGTGGACAGGTGTAATGGGCAGCGCATTTTTGCTTACTGAAAATGTAATGAATACCTCTGTTCATTTTGAATTACCATTATGTCTTAAGGTTATGATGTCACCTGAGGGGTAGAACAGTGCAGTTTCATACAGGCACACATGACCTATTTATTTTCCCCACCCACATTCATGGAAAAAAATATCAGGGCCAGAACCAAGCTGACCCAATCTGACCCCAAACAAGGGATGGCTTGTCAGTATGGGGTGCTGGAGCATCACTCCCCCTTCAAGTGTCCCAGAGTAGAAAGGCTGCTTAAACGTGTTAAACATAAGTTAATTATACAGAGTGAGTCTAAAGTCTCAGGACACCCTTTTATTTCAGAAACTAAAGGGCAAATGACATATCCGAATACAATACAATAAGTAATGAGTGAGGGAGACTATCTTTTAGGCTATGTCCACAACATGGCTGCCATCTTGAAAGCTGCCATACTGGATCAAGGGTAAGTTTTTGCAATGGGAAGGTTGTAACGTTGCCTGTGATGCGCAGCTATTTGACGCTGTCCCAGGTGCTGAACGATTGGATCCTGCACCTTCAGCTCTCTGTGTTCAGCACCATGGACAGCGTCAAACAGCTGCGCATCACAGGCCATGTTCCCAGTTGTTGCACATTTCTGTGTTGATAACTTTTGAACCACAAGAGATATTGCAAATCTGATTGTGTCCATCGATTTCTGAGACAATTCTGGCCTTCTTTGTCATGCTATACATCCACCTTCCCATTGGGAAACCTTGCCCTTGATCCAGCTTTCAAGGAGGTGGCCATGTTCCGGACATAACCTAAAACATAGGCCCTCTCACCCATTACTTGCTGGGGTATTCAGATATGTAACATTTTCCTTTCGTTTCTGAAATAAAAGGGTTTCATTAGACTTTTGACTCACCCTGTACATTTAAATAATTATGTATTAAAGTGTATTTTGTCGTACTACATGCCCCGGAGTCATGTTAACATTTATTAAACATGTATTCCAAAATTGAATTTGTATTTGGTTAACTGCTGCGTGAATACATACTTCCTGTGAGCAGCGCAGCGGCCGAATGAGTGTCTATTCAGAGCCTCAAATGTTTGGCAAGCAAGTGACCTGAGGCTGCTCTCTAATTGGTTGGCTCAGATTTTCAGACAGCTCACATTTTTAGTGAACCTTCACACTATGCAACAGGTAACAAAGAACCAAGAAGAAAATCAGTGCTGCTGGAAAAAAGTTATTTTTGTCTCCATTCCCCAAGATCCCTCATCTCCCAGTAGCATGTCTGCAGAAAACTCCATATCTCAGCAACCACATTCAAGTTCAGCTAGCTTCTGACCGTACACACCTGGGACTCATTACACACTCACCACTATACAAGCATGTCTCTTCTCTTCACTCACTGCCAAGTCTCATTCAGTGTTCCTTCATTTGCTGATTTCAAGCTGTTGTTTTCTGCGTTTCTGCTACCTTGGCATTAAACCTTGTTGTGTTTTTCGGGCCTTGGACCTGACCTGTGTCGGCTTTTGACACTGAGGCACCTTACTGTTTTGGATTTGTTCTCCAGTTAATAAAGCTGAACTGCATTTGCATCCACTTGTGTGTCCTGAGTCTGACAAATTTATTAACACAATGTACACTGAAGTACCAGAAAAACTGGAGCCTATGCAAAAAATACATAGATATGAAACACCACCCATTCACGTCACTCATTAGTGCGTATATATAAAGCGATGGACATCCATGGAAGATTCTAGAGCTGTTTGCACCATGAGAATGGCAAGTAGAAGCAAAGATTGGATTTTCACGTATGAGTGTTTCAAGGGTATACAATAATTCCGGCAAAACCTGGAACTTACGACAGCGGAGTGGCCATAAAAAGACTCTGGGTGAACGTGAGCAGCGTTGGCTGGCGAGAAAGGTTTTACGTGATAGGTATGCAACCCTGCCTTAAGAAACATCGCAATTCAATGCTGCGGCCTCGACAAACATCAGCGTGAGGACTGTGCAACGTTCCCTCCAAGATCCAGAGGGGGACCTACCAAGGATTAACTGGTATACCAGTATTTCTGGTACTTCAGAGCATAACACAACTATGTCTTGAACAACAGGAATGCGATCTGGATTCATACACTGATTTAATATTGATTATAAAGTGATTTAGATTTTTTTGATGATAAATTAAATCACCATAAAAGGGCATTATTATAATGTGTATTATTTATTATTACAATATTATTGTGTAAATAATGTAATAGGCTTGCAAAGTGATTTTTCTGTAACTTATGCTTTTATAATAGTACTTATCATCATCATCATCATCATCATCCCTACATGAACTGATTGAACTCACATCAATCAGATGCTACTCTAAATCACATTACGTGGTTTTATCTAATATCACACCATTCCCTAATGATCTGAAATCGTACTGCATGGTGCAGAAGCCTGAGGTTTAGAGTAACCTTCATTTAGTAACAATGACCAAAACACATCTGTGGTGAACATACAGTCATGGGAAAAAGAAAGAGCATCCTATGGAGGTAATAGAGGTAGTCACCATCCTGATGATTAAAGAATCTTCATTAAAAACCCCTGGGCGCTAATTATTCTGGTAATGATTGTAAAGGTAGTGAGTACGTTCTTCATTTTCCCAACAGGTTTCTGACTCGGGGAGTAAAGTCCGCTGTGCTGTTTTGCTTTCACCCGAGGCGACCTGTTTATTTATAGAAGTCGGCGAGGCGAGGGCCGAGAAGGAGGCTACCAAACAACTCGAAGAAAAGGGTTAATGTAGCAGAGCAAGCAAACATCCTTGATGCTGATGGAAGCATGAGAAATGCTGTAGCTGTCAATCCACGGAGAGTGGGAGTGGGCACGCATCATTATTAAAGATCAAGGACAGGAAAGAGCCGCCGCTCAAACCAGCAGACAAATCTGATGGAGAAACAAAACAACAAACAAGCGGCGCGTCTCCTGTTTCTGCTGAGAGCAAATGATCTGTTTAATTTAAAGGATGCTAGGATACATCCCCACTGCAGGCTACAGTAATTAGTTTATTAATCAAATCTTCAATATTATAGAATATAAAGCATAAAAAAAAAACTCTAAAAAATCGAACAGGTTTTCATTAAGCGCACAAATATACTGACAGCATGAAACGCAGTCATGAGCTAAATCTAGTCTGAAAGCTTTCCTCTCAACTGTTATTAACACAAAGCCCAAATTGAATGCAGCCAAAGTCAATCACTGGGCCGTACAATGGAAAGAGAATGGATAAACCGGCTTGAGAATTTGCCAGCTAATTTATTGAAATGATAAGTTATTTCAAGCGTTATAAGTCCCAGATGCATCAGCCGACAGCTTGAGTGCCACCCCATTATCTGTCCATTTCACAAAGTGCTGCTTTTAAATGGATTCTTCAATCGGGGAGGACGTGTTCATGTGAAAGGGCCACAGCTGTACAAACAGCAATTTGCACAGTTTAAGCAATACGTGTTGTTTTTATTTAGTAAACAAGAGAAGGTTAAAGCTGTCGAATGTGTTTCATGTCGTAAACGCGCGCCGACGGCTTAGGGGTGTTTGTGCACAACAGGAAAATACTTAATCATGTTTGGACAAAGGAATCTGACAGGACCCGACGAAAGCTATAAAAAACGCACTACAGACTTGAAGAGGCTGTGAGAAAATAATAGAGGGATCCCAAAATGTTTTGTCAGTTTAGCTCAGGAGAAGAGTTTATCAAAAAAAATTAAAAAGTTATGTATTGCTAATAAAAAAAATATATACATTATATACTGTATGTGCAAAATGACTAATTACCTGCTAAAAAAGGTAAAAAAAAGGAACGCTGTTCCAGTTCTCTGTTTCTAATACAAAATAATGGCAAGATTCCCACCCAATGAAAGAGTTTATTTTTCACTAGAGGTCATGCTAAGGAACCGACACCTGTACGTTTAGCCATGGCTTCACTCGAGACCACAGCGGTGGTGTGAGACCTGTGAAAATGTTTTAAATACCTTAAATGCCGATCGATTCAATCAAAAGGTCTGCCGATCGATTCTAAAGACTGAAGCTTGTAGTAATGGATATTTAAATGTCAAATCACAGATGTAATATAGAATTAACCCATTGAAAACCCATTTAAATTCCGATACTAGATAAACAAGGTCTGTCCAGAGAGTAACGAGAATGAATCGTTACTAGACAGCGCTCCGTAGGGTTTACGCAGGGGGGTCGTGCTTCAGGGCTTCAAGTTAGAGTTGGATCATTTCAGTGCATTCTAGCCTTGCAACCCTTTTTTTTGTGAAACCCTCATCACTGGAACAATGCAAGTGAGTCTGGAGCAGCGGTACACGATCAAATTATTGTTTTATGGACAAGCTGATGGCACAAATCAACAGAGTGACGACAGGAGATGAATCCTGAGTGTTCGAGTACGATCCTGAGGCAAAAAGAGAGACAGGACGACATCACCTCACCCACAGAAAACTCGCATGAGCAAATAAAAATCAAGTCACTGTTCATCTTCTTTGATTCTCAACGGATCGTCCATAAATGGAACATTTCCCTTGGAGTTTTGGAATGTTTGAGGAAGAGGGTTTTGTGTACGCCGTCAGATCCTCCATCGTGACAACGCACCGAGTCTCACATCACTGTCAGGGAATTTGTGGTTAAAAAAAAAATATCCCTTCAGCATCCACTCTGTAGCCCCAAGATTCTCATTACTTTCCGGACAGACCTTGTAACAGGATCTCTTTAAACTTAATTTATTACATATGATAGAACTGACTGTCAGCTAGCAAGGCAACAGAAACAATAATAAAACCCAGGCCTATATCTTAAAGCACCAGCTGAAATTCTACAGATAATTAGTTGGCCCAAATTCATCACTGTTGCTGTTGATGGCGTTCCTATCCCGTCGGCTCATGTCAGTAAAAACCTCGGCTGTCTCTTCGACTCATCACTCACCTTGAAGCTCATATAAACACCGTCACCAAAACTGCATCTTACCATCTGTGAAATATCGCTCGCCTTCGCCCCGCCCTCAGTGAAGACGCCGCCAAACGCTCATTCACGCCTTCATTCATCTTCATCTTTTCCCGTCTTGATTACTCTTTTGATTACTCTACAGTCTCCCTGCTAAACTAATAAACCGTAGCCTTCAGTACATCCAGAACTCTGCAGCTCGAGTCCTGACGTCTACTAAACGTTCTGCACACGTCACACCTGTCCTTCAGCAGTTACACCGGCTCCCCGTCATCTGTAGGGTTCACTACACAATCCTGATTCTCACCTTCAAGGCTCTCCGTGGTCTCACTCCTACATACAGCATCTCACTCAACTCATCCAGGTTTGCTGTCCCTCTCAGACTCTTAGATCCTCTAACGCTGTTCTTCTGACTGTCCCACACACTAAACTCGCTCTCTGTAATCTCTCTGTAACTGTTCTACTCTGTCTTCTCTCACAATCCAACTCAACTCTTTCTGCTCTGCCTCTCATTATAAAGTCATTATTATCAGTAATTTCTGCCATAATCCATTCCAGACCTGATATGAAGATAGTTGTGACAAAATGAACACATGGGCCAAACAAACACTAAATGATCCGTCAGTGTAAATGTATCTCTCTTCCTTATTTTGTGGTAAACAAACTTTTGGACTTCCTTTTGTAATTCCAGTGGCCCGTTGCCGTGGTGATTGCTCTCCTGGCCTCCAGAAACCCCAACGGAACAGTATAAACAACTTAAAATAGCCCCTCTGCTGTGATGTCCACACACATTTGTAGGAAGATTGTGTCTGAGACGGCAACACTCTACCAGCAACACCAGGAAATAGATGGGACAGAGCACAAGCAATACACATCAGCGTAAGAGGCACAAGCCAGAACACACAGAGTAACAAAGCAGCTATGGGAAGCAGAACAGAAATCCCATTGCTCTGCTCCGCCGATAAAACAAGCCGAGAACGAGTGCGAGCATTAGCGTTAGGCCCTTGAGTCCTGTAAAAGAAGTATTAGATAAAAGACTTGAATGGATCCCCCAAAAATTTCATATTAAAATGAAGCAGCCACAACAATAAGAAGGAGACTGATGCTGGCTCAGCGCGAGTCTCTTATCTCCTCTTCGCCAGGTAATATTTTCCACATTGTGAAAAAGCCAGAAAAGAGGAATATAATGGACTGTCTGCCTAAATAATGGCTTAATTAGCTGCTGGCTTCACAGCTCAGACAGCGCTTAGCAGATGGAGCTGGAACAGGACGAATAAAAGTCATCTGAGTGGCAGGAAAGAGAGAGAGGAGAAAGAGAGAGAAGGAGAGAGAGGAGAAAGAGAGAGAGGAGAAAGAGAGAGAAGGAGAGAGAGGAGAAAGAGAGAGAGGAGAAAGAGAGAGAAGGAGAGAGAGGAGAAAGAGAGAGAGGAGAAAGAGAGAGAAGGAGAGAGA
>JAOTRJ010000043.1:26470829-26482613 GCA_028564905.1 Leptodoras praelongus | reverse complement strand
TTGGGGACGAGGCCTATAGACCATGTCCTGATTTCTGTCTTTGTAAAGCTGCTTTGAGGCGACGTCCTTTGTTAAAAGCGCTTTAGAAATAAATTGAAATATTAGCTAACACTGGAACATAAAGGTCACCAAATAAAATTGTAAATTGACTCTGATGCGAGTGTCGGTAAAGATTTGATGTGTAGTGTTAAAGCAGCTCTCATACACCTCCGTACTGACCTGAGTCTGTGACTACATGACATTCCTCTACATGGTGTACAAAGGAATAGTGCTGATTACATAACGCTGTGTTCCTCATGAAGGAACACAGAACATTTTTATATCCTTCTATGCAGACATCTGTTCAATCTGATACCAGATCAACACAATGAAACTCAAACTTAATCTAGTTTTTCTATGTCTCATTAACCAGATTCTTTGTGACACCATGCCATATGTGCACTGTAGCACAGAAAACCATCGATCATCCAGTGGATTTAAATGTAATAAAGTCACTTAGAAACCAAATGTTAGGATTTATGAAAAGATGAAGCAAACATCATAATTCCAGGCATAGTGCTGAATTCAATCACTCACAGTTAATAGTCATGGAAATGTTTGATGTCATTAAACTAATTTATTACTACGTTGTGGGTTTTAGGTTTATATTCCCACAATATAATCTATTAAGTTACTTAGCAGAAACAGAAAAAGATTATTCAGCAGCAACATTCACAGAAAAGTCTGCTAGGTATTGGGGTAAGTCAGGTTTTAATGGAAATGTCTCTGGCCAGATTTATCTGTAATAGAACGAACTCAACACAAACTGCAATTATAAGTGAGTTGAATGGCTTTTGGTAATTGCAGTTTCATGGGGTTTTTGACAGAATCTGATATTCTCTTTTGCAAATTTATGGAGGAGATTTTCTTAAACAATTACCTGGTACTGACTTCACATGAGTGCACATCAGCAAAAATCTCAATTTAATTAAAATTTTGACTTTATTTATTAATTTATTTTTTAAACTGCTTTATCACATTAGAGTTAGTTAATGTAACATTTTCTTTTTCCTGAGAAAATAATAATTAAATGCTAAGGTAAAAATAAATGCCTGACTGGTCAAATTTATCATTCATTCATTTTCTTAACCGCTTATTCTTTTTCAGGGTCACGGGAGAGCCGGTTGCCTAGCCAGCAGCATAGGGCGCAAGGCAGGAACAACCCTAGACAGGACGCAAATCCATCGTAGGGCACACACACACACACACACATACACACTCAGGCCACTTTAAAGACACCAATCAACCTAACGTGCATGTCTTTGGACTGTGGGAGGAAACCGGTGTACTCCAGAGTAAACCCACGCGGACACGGGGAGGACATGCAGACTCCACACAGAAAGGACCCAGAGTCTCCGCCCCACCCGGGGATCGAACACAGTGCTACCCACTGAGCCACCATGCCGCCCTGGTAAAATTTAGATGATAAAAAATGAACAAAAACATCAAGGAGAGAGCAAAGTTACAGACAGCATAAACATCAGGGAAACAAAGATAAACTTGGCAGATACATCAGGCCAAGGTCCATCATGAATTTTATTGATCTTAATGGAAAAGTGTAACTCCGTATAACTGGGCAGTGGCAGCTCTGTGATTAAGACATTGAACATTGATCAGAATCCCAGCACCACCAACCTGCCACTGTTGGGCCCTTGAGCAAGGCCTTTAACTGTTAACTGTTCTGAGAGTTATGTGGCTGTAAGTTATGTTCTGTGGTGAAGAAATCATTGAATTCAGGCTTTCCAATCATTTCCAGGACCACAGGTGTATAAAATCAAGCACCTAGGCATGGAGACTGCTTCTACACACATTTGTCACTCTCAGGAGCTCAGTGAATTCCAGTGTTGTGCCATAATAGGATGTCACCTGTGCAAAAAGTCCAGCCATGAAATTTCACAAGAACAGTGTGTAGAGAGCTTCATGGAAAGGGTTTCCATGGAGCAGCTGCATCCAAGCCTTACATCACCAAGTGCAATACACACTGTAAAGCACGCCGTCACTGGACTCTAGAGCAGTGGAGACGTGTTCTCTGGAGTGACTATCTGATGGATGAGTCTGGGTTTGGCGGTTCCAGGAGAACGGTACGTGTCTGACTGCATTGTGCCGAGTGTAAAGTCTGGTGGAGGGGGATTATGGTGTGGGGTGTTTTTCAGGATTTGGGCTCGGCCCCTTAATGCTTCAGCACACCAAGAGATTTTGGTTTCAGCAGCAGCTGCACTTGTGGGCTGGTCCAATACCACGGTATCATTGGTGTAGGAAAAGAGTGGAGGAACCATCAGCAAACATCCAGCCAAAAGTCACATAGCAGCCGTCCATGTGATTGATCTGAGAGGTGACATGACGGATATCGCAGCAACAACGTGCCACAGTGGAACAGCTCACCAGATAGTACAACAGTGGGCAAGCGCAACCAATTTCGGATATGAGCATGCGATGTACGCTGCATCGACTAGGGTGCAAGTGTCATTGCACCCACCGGCTCACATGGGCCAAAGAAATGAGTCAATCAAGTCATTGGGCTTGAATGACTCAGGAATGATTTGAGGAACACAACAATGAATTCACCACATTGCCTTGGCCCCCAAACACACCTGACTGCAACCCCATTGAACATGTTTGGGATATGCAGGAACGGGCTGTGCAATCTGCTCACACTTGCCTGCAAAATGTCCACCAGAGTGCATGAGTCAAGTTACATATGGAGGATATTCCCCACCTTGTGGAGTCTGGTCCCTGATGTCTGCATGCTGTAATTCATAAATGTAGACCAACCCATTATTACCCAGTTGTTCCTAATCCAGTAAAACACAATAAATGGCTGCTACAAAAAGTGAGTCAATATAAAATGTTATAGTCAGACACGCATACATGCACACACTATTTTACACACCATTTAACTTTGCACTTCCTGTAAAATCACTGTCAGTGTTGGAAAAGACAGTTTTATTTATATTATGTAATGAAATTACAGCACTCTTCAGTTCCTGTAATTGAAGCAGTTGAGTTTATTTAGACTTCAGTGTCCCAAATAATTTACCCAAGACAAATAAATAAAATGTATAAAATGCAATGGAGCATGCCGTTATAAGAAAATCATCAACAATGGTGTGGCGTCAACAAGCTTTATCAAACATCTCTCATATCTCTCAAACACAAGACACAGCACCTCAGAAATGCCTCCAAATTTTGAGCTTGAAAACAGATATGGAAGAATAACTAACTGGCTGGCTCCATTTTTCTCACTGTGACAGCACTCCTTCAGGGCATTTTCTCTCCTAGATGTTCTGCTCAACCTTTTCAGAGGTGGGAAATTCATTGAATTTCAAATGATCCTTTTTTAGGGAAAGAACACCCTTAAGGATTCCTGGAATGAAATTATGTCCTGTATATGATGCATCAGGTTCAGGGAGATTGCACCAGGACAGGGGATACTTCCAAATACCTCCAGAAATATTCTGAGGTAAGAAACCAAAGTGCGAGAAGTAAAGAGGCACTTGGGAAACTTAATTGGTCCATCAGCAAAACTCAAGCAAACAGAACAACTACATTAGAGTGATATTAATAGACTTCAGGTAAGCATTCAACACTAGAATCCCTCAGCAATTGAGTGGAAATCTGAGCCTGCTCAGTCTGAACCTCATCTACAACAGGACCCTGGACTTCCTGACTGACAGACCTCAGACATGCTGGATTGGGAGCAGCAATCCCACATCATAAAGTTTGCTGGTGACACAACCATGGATGGACTCATCAACAGGGACGATGAGTTGGTATACAGTCTAGTACAAGTACAAAGTCAACAACCTGTCTCTGAACATGGACAAAAGAGATGATTGAACCTGATCTGGACAAGAAAACCCAGAAATGTCTCCACTTCCTGTGGAAGCTCACCCCTCCACCATCCTCACCAAGATGTACAAAGGGATTGTTGACAGTGTCCTTTGCAGTTGTATGTTTTCCTAATTTCAAAGACAAAGTGAGACATATTTGTCACTTGTTCTTGCACACAGTGAAACTGGACCTCCGCATTTAACCCATCCGTGCAGTGAGACACACTAGTGAACACACACTAGGGGCTGTGAACACACATGCCTGGAGCGGTGGGCAGCCCTAGCCACAGTGCCTGGGGAGCCAATGGGGGTTAGGTGCCTTGCTCAAGGGCACTTCAGCAAAGTCCTGTCAGTCATGGGAATCAAACCCGGCACCTTCCGATCACGGGGCAGACACCCTAACCACCAGACCATGACTGCCCCCATCCAGACCATGACTGCCCCCATAACTGCACATGGAAACTGCACCATCCTAGACCACAAGACCCTGCAGTGAATCATGACACAGAGCTATCTGGCAAAGCAAAAGTTGGAGATATCCGTTTCTATATCCATAGCAACAGGAATAATGATGTGACAGTGATTCTGGATCACTGTTCTCCTGTCCTGAAGACTTTAATAAACAACTGCAAGCCCTTCTACACTTCCTGCAAGTTAATTCCATTCATTCTGATCAGTGCTTACATTCCACCACATGCAGACGCACAGCTAACAGCAGAGGCACAGTGTACGCTCACTGAACAAATAATAGGGGTACAGCGGACAAACTTTGTTATTATTGTTGGTGATAGACAAGAACTCAGAAATTCAAAACTCTCCAAACCTGTTGTGCTGTATGGACTGGGATATTTTTGGACTGCTACAGACCATCATGTGCAATGGTGAGTTCCACCAATGACAAGCCCAGACAGGGACCCGTTTAAAGAGGTTAAATACAGACAGATTACCAACTTCAAACCAAAAGCCCCCCACTCCACAAACAATTCCTGCCTAGCTAAAGAATTTAATGAGTTTTACTGTTGATGTGAAAGACAAATAATCAGTCCTGACACATCCTCCTGACTCCAGCTCCCGTGTTCAGCTCCACCACAACAGCAGGTGTCTGGGCCACCACTCACCAGGCCACCTCCAAACCCCCCTCCTCAATAAGAACTCTCCCCATTCTGGAGAGGGACCTTAGCAGATCATTCAAGAGAGAGAACCCTCTCAAGGCAGCAGGACCTGACTCTGGAGCTCCCTCCATCCTTGTAGAACTGTGCTGACCAACTGTCTCTGGTGTTCACAGACATCTTTAACCTTCCTGGAGACATGTCATGTGCCAGCCTGCTTCAAATCATCTACAATCACCCCGGTCTTCAAGGCCCAGAGAACACAATGACTACAGACTTGTTTCCCTCATTGGTCATGAAGTCCTTTGAGTGGCCCATGATGTTCTACCTCACTGATCCACTCCTAGACCCCTGAAGTTTGCCTACAGAGCCAACAGATCTGTGGATGATGCAGTAAACATTCATCCTCCAGGATTCTTCAGGAACCTATGCCAGAATCCTCTTTGTGGTTTCAGCTCCAATTTAAATACATTCATCCCATCCCTATTGCAGGACAATCCCTGCCAGCTGTATATGCCTGACTCCACCTGCAGGTGGCCACCAACTTTCCAACTGACAAGAAGCAGCATGTGAAGCTGGACTCCTGGACCATCTAGACTTCAGAGGTATGCAGCCCCTCTCATGCCCATAACCCTCCAGTTGACACTGTGGCGTCTTTAAATTCAATACATCTTTAAATGTCAATAAATTGACATTTCAAATACATTGTCAAATACTGTACTGAACTGTAATCTGTATTCACTCCCAACAATTAAACAAATTCAGCACAAATGCTGTATTTTACTCATTTTACTACCTTGACAAATTCCAACATTTTTGCTGCTAGAATTCTATATTCTGCTGGAATACTACACTTTAAAATGCTGTACTCACCATCACTTTGCTCAGTACTGTACTGGTCATTGCTACACTGTCTGTTGTACCTTTTTGGTCCTGTCCTTTGTACTAGTGTCACCACTAAACAACAGCAGCTCTCTGATGCTACCTCAGCATAAGCATTTACATTTCTGGGCCGGCCTAGGCTCACTGCACTGGCTCACTCGATCCCCTCACTTCCTGTACAACTAATACACCATCGCCTCCATAACCCCACTGGAGTGCCACTGTCAGTGCAGCTAAATTGCTATGCTGCTCAGTTGGTATATCCACTAGCGCCTGCAGTACAAAAGCCATTTTCTACACCAGTTGCTTTTTTAACAAGAACAGGGTATTAGTAACCTCAGAACAAATGGGCAGAATGACCCACAGACATATCTTAGCATAGACAGTATGGGGTGACACAGCAACACATTTTACATTCTCATGGTAGGTGCAAAAACACTACCCTACCTAAAACACAACACTATCTACTATGTCACACGTTACTTGCTGATGTGGTTTCAAATTATGCACTAATGAGACAGTGTGAGCTTTTTAAAAATGTGTTAGAAAGGATAAAAAATAGTTAACTGCTTTGTTTAGGGCTTCATGCCTATACACCCACCTGTAACACTATTGGTCCCAGAATTACATGTGGATGAACAGGATGACTGACGATCAGCAATAGCCTCAGAAGTAAATCAGGAGAGCTGTGGCTGTATAAATCACCCTAATAGGCAGCTCTGTGAAAGGTCAGATGATGTGTAATTACAGCGAACTAAACAGTTTTTGTCAGAGTGAATAATACACCACTGTTGATGTAGAGCTGGTAAAGTGATATACAAATGAAACATGACCACACATTTGAAAAGAGAGGACTTTACAAAGACTAATAGAAGCTGTATGGAATATATTTATTGTTGGTATAAAAAAATGTATATTGCACTCTAAACTGTGGTGTACACAGTTTGGTGAAAAAACATGTATACATTTAAAAGGTATGACTAACAGTGAATCATTTAACATTAGCATGTATTAATCCATCATCTCAAGTTGCCATTCACTATTAAAATAATTTTACTAATAAATATCACTTTAATTACATTGTTTTAGTTCTTCTTCTACTACTCCATCATACTCATTCACTCATATTCTTGCTTTCTCTATAGGGGTGGCATGGTGGTGCAGTGGGCAGCATTGCCACCCCACAGCAATAGAGAGAAGTGAGATTGGATGATTTGAGATGCATGTGTAGATGCACTCAAATGCCAGGTGAAAATATTTGCAATCCTGCACTGAGAAACATTGTGTTTTGAACTGACTGAACCACCTCAGCTGGTTCCTCTCAACATAAAGGAGTATCAGCTCTATGCTGAGTCTCTCTAGGATATCTGAACTCCTCACCCTGTCTCTAAGGGAGAGTCCAGCCACTGATCTGTCTGTCAACCTCCTGCTCCCCCTTTCCCCCACTCCTGAACAAGATACTTAAACTCCTTGCCTTGAAGCAGGAGCACACTCCCAACCCAGAGATCACACCACTCTTTCACAACCAAGTACCATGGTCTCAAATTTGGAGGTGCTGATTCTCATCCCAGCCGCTTCATACTCAGCTGCAAACTGCTCCAGAGAGAGTCAAAGGTCCAGGCTTGATGAAGCCAAAAGGACCATGTCATCTGCAAAAAAAGACATTGGATCCAGAGGTCACCATACTGGAAAGTGTCCATTATTTGGCTATGCTGAGAATTTCTGTCCAAAAAAATTTTGAACAAAATCAGTGACAAGTGAAACCCTGATGGAGTCCAACCCCAACTGTAAACCAGGCTGACTTATGGTCTGCAATGCGGACCAAGCTCCTGCTCTGTTTGTATAGTGACTGCATAGCCCGTAACAATGAGCCCAGTACCCCATACTCCAAGAGCACCCCCCACAGGACACCCTGAGGGACACAGTTGAATGCCTTCTCCAAATCCACAAAACACATGTGGACTGGGTGAGCAAACTCCCCTGCACCCTCCAGGATCTTCAAAAGGGTAAAGAGCTGGTCCATTGGCCCATAACCAGGTCGGAACTCTTTTCTCCAGTACCCCTAAATAGACCTTACCAGCGAGGCTGAGGAGTGCGATCCCCCTATAGTTGGAACACACCCTCCAGTCTCCTTTCTTAAAAAGGGGAACCACCACCCCTATATTCCAATCCAGGGGCACTGCCCCCCATGTGCATGCAATGTTGCAGAGACATGTCAAACAAGACAGCCCCATTACATCCAGAGCCTTAAGGAAGTCAGGGTGGATCTCATCCACCCCAAGGTATAACAACCTTGGCCACCTCAGCCCAACTGATGGACAAGTCACACCCGGGGTCCACAGACTCTGTTTCTTCTACAGAAGACGTGCTGGTGGGATTGAAAAGATTCTCTAAGTATTCCTTCCAGCGCCCAATGACATTCCCAGTCAACGTCAACAACTCCCCACATGTGCTGTATACAGTGTTAGTGGGAAACTGTTTTCCCCTCCTGAGCTACCTGACGGTTTGCCAGAACCTTCTTGGAGCCAACTGAAAGTCTTTTTCTGAGGCCACACTGAACTCCTCCCACACCCGAGTTTTTGCCTCAGTGACAGCCAAAGCCTCTGTCCACTTGGCCCTTCAGTACATGTCAGCTGTCTCCAGAGTCCCACAAGACAACCAGGCCTGCTATGGCCTCTTTCTTCATCTTGAAAGCCTCTCTCACCAGTGGTGTCCACCATCCTGTACAAAGATTTCTCTCCGAACAGGCACAAACGGGGGTCCCCAGCCTCCCCAAAATGCAGTCAAAGCTCTGAGGTGCGAGTTGAAGATCTTTCTGACCGGTTCTTCTGCCAAACCTTCTCAGCAAACCCTCACTACACGTTTGGGTTTGTCAAGTCTTTCCAGCATCCTCACCCGCCATCTGATCTCACTCACCACCACGTGGTGATGAGTTGACAGCTCTGCTTCTATCTTCACCCGAGTGTCCAAGGCATATTGGCAGCAAATCCAACAATACAATTACAAAGTCCATCATTGAATTTTGGCCTAGGGTGTCCTGGTGCAACATAAACATTTGTGGACACACTTGTGCTCAAACATAGTGTTGGTTATTGAAAGACTGATGAGCACAGAAATCCAATAAATGAAAACCACTCAGGTTCAGATCGGAGAGGCCATTCCTCCCAATCACGCCCTTCCAGGTCACACTGTCATTGCCCATATGAGTGTTGAAGTCTCCCAGCAGAACACTGGAGTCCACCGAGCACTTTCCAACATCCCTTCCCAGGACTCCAAGAAGGTAGGGTACTCTGAGCTGCTGTTTAGTGCATAAAAGCACAGGGAAACAACCCTCTTATCTACTGGGGAAAATCCCAACACACAGGGGCCGAGCTGGGAGGCTACAAGTAACCCCACTCCTGCCCTCTCACCCTGGGCAACTCAAGAGTGGAATAGCATCCAGCTCCTCTCAAAGAAACTGGTTCCGGAGTCCACGTTGAGCATCAAGGTGAGCCTGACTATATCTAGCCTGTATTTCTCACCTTCGCCTGCATGACCCCAGGAGCTATGTTGTCGGGGGCAATAGCCCCTGGTAGGGTCACCCAAGGCAAATTGGTCCTGGGTGACAGGCCAGACAAAAAGTGAAGAACAGAACAAGGATCCGGTGTCCCTTGCCTGGAAGAGGGTCACCGGGGCCCCATCCTGGAGCCAGGGAGGGGCTCCTAGTTGAGTGCCTGGTGGCCGGACCTTCACTCATGGGGCCTGGCCCGGGCTCAGCCCGAAGAAGCTACATGGGTACACTCTCCACTTGTGGGAGAGGCAGTAATGGGGGTCCGGTGCATTGTGGATTGGGTATTGCCCATTTGAGATACTAAATCCCCCCTTCCCCCCAAATCAACAAGTGTGAAGTACTAACTATTCCTGCCATGAATGTAGCCACTGTGTAAAATCATAAGATTAAGCCCCTAATAAATCAAACATTACCAAGTTATGGTTGTCTGTGAGCTCATGTATGAGGAAGAGGATAGATAGCTTTTTCCTCTGATTCTGTGCTGGACTTTGTGGTAGCATGAGCTGCAGCTCATATGTCCAAGAGGAAACACATGTTAGCCTTCATGCCTTAGAAGGGGTGTTGTAGCTGTTGTGCAATAGAGGAAAGGTAGATAGAAAGAGAGATGAGGCCACAATAGCTGAGCATGCCTGTCAAAAAGACTTTATTTTAATATTCTATTTGTGCATGTGCTGCAGGACATAATTAAAGTAATTTTGTGACTTCAGAGAGTCTATTCCTTTGACCACAGAGTAAACACCACCTATGGTGAGGCAGCTCCTCTCTGGAATACTGAATGAAGAGCTTTGGATAAAACACATTAAGCACAGAAAAAAGCTTTTTATTATTTCTGTAGGGTGAGAATTTGCTAAATCTAAACATTATATTAAATTAATATTAAATATTAAAGTGCTGTTTCTGTATACTTTATAAAACACTTCAGAACACTGTATTATCTCTGCAGAACACATTGTATTATAACCCTGTTTTAGTTCGTGTGAGCCAGGAGATAGGAGTTTGCATCAGACGTTACCTTTAATTTCCAGATGAGCCATTAATGCAATATATAAAACAGTGTTTCTGATCAATATTACAGCATTTATCACAACCTTGTCTCTATGGCTCAATATACATATATATAACAGCTCAGTGTTCACATAACTCAAGAAAACAGAACAAACTCTCACTGTGCTTAATGCATCATAAAATGAAGCAGTCATTGCTGTGTCCTGCTATAAAGTAAATCCATAGTGCAACCAAGCAAATAGGCCTTTCACCTTGGACAGATAATAAATCACATATACCCCAAACACCATCTCCCAAATAATTTTAAACCTTTCTTATCCTCTTAGTTTAATTCCTTTTAGATAGATTTACTGTTTCCCATCATGTAAAATGTTTTTGTCAAGGTTTTGATGGGATGTGTGGGTTTAAATTTGATAAGGAGTAGCTTATGCCAGGTAGGGAGGAAGGGCTAAATCATTTAGCCAGGTATTTTTAGAAGCAGGGGTGTCTAATGAGATAAAGAGTAGCCCAAGGACAGATGAGCTCTGTTTGAACAGATGGCACACTTGTTTGAAAACTGATTAAGTTGCAGCAGCTAAAATGCACCATCATTACTGCAGTCCAAATATGTTGTGCCTCAGGGAAGGAAACCACCTGTAGAGGTTGCAGGCTTAAAGCCAAATATGAACATTGTGATGCAGCTCAAGTTTTACATTGTAATAATGAGATTCATTCTATTTATCTACAGAAGAATGCAACTTTAACTGATTTCTCTACTTCTCCAGATTATTATTCAAAGTGAACAGAACATATTTCCTTTCCTTTCTGGATCATGTCCATTCAGAGCATTGAAATCCGCTGCAGAAGGCGATACATGTCAGGAATGAAACATTACCACAGTAAAGTTAAACAGGGAGTTTAACAAGGGCAGCTGATAAAGTGAAAGCGTCGGCACTTGGAGTTATTTCTGCTGCATTTTTGTGTCATGGTCATTTTGCATTTCTCAGGAAATGTAATAGATACAAGTGCATGAAATCAATATTGCTTAAAACTTTCTATTATCTGCTAATTCTTATCAAGTGAAGTGAATGAGGCTGTAAATGCTGTACACAGTACCAAAAGAGTAGTTGGGGACAAGCGAGGTATAAACAGGTTGTCAGAGGCAGATCAGAATCAGAGGTAACACAGACAAAGGGCCAGAATATCTCTGTACATTTACATTTATGGCATTTGGCAGACGCCCTTATCCAGAGTGACTTACATTTATCTAATTTATACAACTGAGCAGGTGAGGGTTAAGGGCCTTGCTCAGAGGCCCAACAGTGGCAGCTTGGTGGTGCTGGGGCTTGAACCCCCAACCTTCTAGTCAGTAACCCAACACCTTAACCAC
>JAOTRJ010000043.1:26425631-26438405 GCA_028564905.1 Leptodoras praelongus | reverse complement strand
TCATTCCCAAGACCAACTGACGCTGTATTGGCCACAAAAGGAGGAGGAGGCCCTACACCATACTAATACATTATTGTGGTCGGGGATCAATAAAGTATCTATCTATCTATCTAGACGTATGGAGCAGCCATCTTGGATTTTGAAGTCAGGGTCGTTGAGGCTTGCATGAGACAAAGATCCACAACCTCAGGACATTCCGAGTTTGCAGTCAAATGGAAGGTGCTGTTATTATGAAACAACACTATGTTGTACTTTTTGTGTGTTTATAGTTACATACTGTATGCACGCTCTGCACTAAGCATCTGTGGAACAAGATTTTGTAGTTGTTATTATAGCTTTTGTATAAAAGCGACACTCAGAGAAGTCTTTCCTGCAGTGGAAAAAGTTATCTCTGATTCTGGAGACTCCTTCCACAAATGAAATAAAGATCTCCTCACTGACGATGCCACTACTTTATGAGATACATCAGAACGAGCACATTAACAGAAATCTGTGCTGCTGTAATACAGACCAGGCAGAACGGAGAACTGCACAGCGCTGTGCTATAACAGGAAGTGCCGTCTATCCCTAGTACCGAGGATCAGAGATAAGGAAATAACACGCAGACACATCACCCTGCCATTCCACTGTATTCCATCTTTCAAAAAAGAAAGACAAGATTTTTAATATTACTTAACAATATGTTAAAAAGTAGCCAGTCAGGCTTCAGTGTTAATACAATATACACTCTATAACAGATCGATAGTGTGAGTATTGTTCTTTTCTTTCAATTCAATTCTGAAAGTAGTCTGATACAAGCTGGCTACAGGATGAACAAAAAAAGAGAACTGGAGAAAAAAAAAAACCCTAACACTTTACGGAACAGTTGTTTAATGGAACTGAATAACCCAACAAACAATCGGTCAAGTATTAGCCATCTTCCTGGTGTGGACCAAAGAGGGAGGGAGAGCTGAAGTGGCCTAGTCCGGTCTCCATCTCAGCTAAATGTAATGAAGTGCAAAAACTGATCGCGTCCACGAACACTGGGAATAAAAGCCTCTTTTTTTCCACTTCTTCTTTCACAACTTCAGATATTTTTTTTTCCTGTTTGGATGCATGTTTTCCCACATCCTCCATCCAAACACACGTCGAGGATTTTGATAGGAGGAGCAACGACCAACTCAGAGATATCTGAAACAGAAGAAAACCGGAACGGTACAGTGGCATTTTGTGTGGTTTTTTTTTTTCCTGTCTTTTTCGTTCCCCTCCTCCTCCTCCTCCTCCTCCACCTCCTCCTTCTGTACTGCAAAGCTGAGTGTCTGGATTCTTTTGAGGAACCGTACAGCGGACAAGGACAAGGCAAGGCATTGTGGGTAATGTCAGTCGGAGGAGCGGTTGTTTGGAGCATAGCAGCACTGGGAATCAGCAGTCAGCCTGGTGAGAGGAAAGACAGAGTAAGAAGAGAGAGAGAGAGAGAGAGAGAGAGAGAGAGAGAGAGAGGATCGCTGATTGAATCCCGACACTCCCTGACGGAGGATCTCGTCCCGTCCTCTCTCTCTTTAGTGAGCCGCAAACGTGGCCTTTTTCAAGCTAAAGTTGGACCAGTTGATGGACAGCCTCTGTCTCGTCTGTCGGGCAGAATCCAAGCAGAACCTGAAAGAACGAAATTACAACCATATAAACATCATCAGAGCATCAAATGTATAATGGCAGAACCTAGGACGTAGACACACACCTTTTAAAGCACTCCACCTCCCGTTCGGTCTCGTCCATATCCACGCTGTCCAGGTCGATGTCCTTGGGCAGGAACACATCATCTGAAATGCAGAGGACACACCGGTTAGTACTAAAACAGCAGCAATTATTAAAATAGCACAGAACAAGCCAACACCAACACCTATTTATATAACGCCCTTATCATCGGGAACGTTCCTGCATATTGCTTTAGGGTTTTATTTTTTATATATAAATAAATAAATCTAAATAAAATCTAAACATAATTTAATAAAAAAAAAATTTAAATCTAAACATAATTTAATAAAATAAAATAAAAAATATCTAAAAATCTAAACATAATTTAATAAAAAAAAATTTTTAATCTAAACATAATTTAATAAAATAAAATAAAAAATATCTAAATAAAATCTAAACATAATTTAATCAAATAAAAAAAAAATCTAAATAAAATGTACATGTAAATAAAAGACTTCAATATTTACAAAAAATAAAATGCAATTAAAAAAATAATAATAAAATACACTACTGCAGATAATTTTTTGTAAATGCACAGATTATAAGTAGATTAAAGTAGTAAAGCACTAGAAAGGAAAATAGAAATATTAATAATTAAGCAAGAAAGTGATAAGCAATCATGCAGTTATTCTGAATATCAGCAGGACTGTGATTAGGGTTAATCACCTCCATGGAGATATTCAGTATAACAGGCATGTGATTGGCAAAGGACAAAAAAATAAAAATAAATAAAAATAAATAAAATAAAATAAAAAAATAAAAAAGCAATTATTAAAACAGCACAGAACAAACCAACACCTATTTATATAATCACTTTTTTCATTAATTGATGTGTGCATTATAAGTACTACTTATTAAGGAAAAAAAAATTAAACATAATTTAATAAAATAATAAAACATGTAAATAAAGTATTAATAAACTTCAATATTAAAATAAATAAATAAAATTAAATTAAATTTAACAAATAATAAATATTAATTAATAATTAATTAATTAAATTAATAATAAAATACACTATTGCAGAAATTTGTTTGTAAATGCACAGATTATAAATAGGTTTCTGAGTAAAGCACTAGGAAGGAAAATGGAAATATTAATAATTAAGCAATAAAGTGATAAGTTATCCATGCAGTTATTCTGAATATCAGCAGGACTGTGATTAGGGTTAATCACCTCCATGGAGATATTCAGTATAACAGGCATGTGATTGGCAAAGGACAAAAAATAAATAAATAAATACAGGAGAATATACGCAGCAGCACGAAAATATTTTCAGGTGGAAAAATCGAGGATTCTGGCTTAACCTGTACACAAGGGGGTAATACTGTAGTAGTATCTGTTCATTTTCATGCCCACTAGTGGAAACAGATCAGATCCCAAAGAAGCAACTCTCACGTTATAGCTCACCAGCTAGCTTACTGGGATTTGTTCATTGACCAATCAAAGTAGTGGACTGGAACTGAGTGCTGTAGAATGCAGAATTTTCTGAATACAATATTAACCCCAGCAGCACTCGATGGGTTTTCGAGAAACAGCTGGATAAGCTGCATGCATTGATCTGTAGAGTGCTTACCTATGGAGCTGTTCATCTTGTCTGCCTTCTTCTTCTTGCTTTTCTTGGCCTTGGTTTTGGGTTGAGGAGACTCCACTGGCACGGCTTTCCCGTTCTGCTCGATGGTTAAAGGCTCCATGACAGGCGAGTTCCTGTCCTCCTTCACTCCGTTCTGCTGCTTCTTCCCGTTCGTCCTCTCCTCCTTCTTGGTTTCAGTGAACTGCTCTTCAGCCCTGGCCTTGATTTTACTTTCTGTGTGTGACGGGGCGGATCTGGAGGTCGGTTCTGTCGCTCGAGGCGTGTCAAGCGGCCGTTTTCCCGCCTCGCCGTTGGTTCTGGAGACGTTGTTGGGCTGCTGTTTGGATTTGGACCTGGTGGTGTTGGGCTCTGAGTGCAGCAGGGTACCGTTGGGCAAAGAAGGTGGGGCTTCAGAAGGTTTTTCTTTGCCACGTCTTGGGCTTGATGGACCACTTTTGATTTGGGGTAGAGGTATGAGCTCTTTCAGAGGATCTTTAACAGGTTCTTTGACAGGTTCTTTGAGGCGAACAAGGCCGTGTAGCAGCTGCGTTTTGCCATTCTGCATGTTTTCCAGAACATTCTGTGCACTCTGGCGTAATGGCTGGGGGTTGTTAGTGGGAACGGGTGATGGAGATGGCGTGTCGGGCTTGATTGTTGCTGTTGGGGGTTCTTTGGCCTTATTTTCCCTCTTTTTCTTCTTGGAGGTGGATGTGTTGGTGTTGGTGGAGGAGGTGTGGAGATGCTGCATCTCCTTCAGACGAAGCAGCTCCTGCTTAAGCGCCTCCTCCTCCTCCTCCTGGCACCTCCGCTGGGCCTCCAAAATCTGCTGCTGTTGCACCTCCCGCTCTCGTGCCTCCGCCTCCAGACGGGCTTTCTCTTCTAGCTGAGGAGCACACACACACAAACCATCTCAGAGACATTCTGAGCAATGCATTTTGTCCTCAAAAACCGTATATAGGTCGAACCATGTGCCCCAAAGGCTAGGTGAGGACAATAATTCAATCTTAGTATAAAACATCACTCATCACTTTAGGAGTACGTCACCACCTATAATTATATAAGGACCAACATGGGACCACTGCTGAGTAGATATGGTCAGTGGACATCACCATACATCACTGGCCACCAGTCTAATATAGTAAAGAGCTTCCTGTTGTATTATTTGTGTGGCAGTGTAGCTGAATTCTGGGAAACGGCTAAAGATGAATGAAAACTGAGTGCTGGTACTCCATGCTCATGCCAACGTCTCATCTTTCAGTCTGTTTTTACCTTCTTCTGTTTGTGACGTGCACGTTTGGCTGCTTTGGTGCTGGAGGCAGGTTTGTTGCCGCCGCTGTTGATGAACTGCAGTAGATCCTCTACTTTGCGGTGGTCCTCCATGCCATCCCGCTCCAGCTCCTCCTTCTTAGGCTGTTCCTCTTTACGCTTGGTGAGACGCAGCCGGAGCTTCTCTCGCATCTCGGCATAGTTTCTACTAGTGGGAGCTGCGGGGGGCTAAAAAAAGGTACAAACATGAGATATTTTATGTAAGTATATTTATGTATTGTTTAAGATCGAGTGAGTAAGCTTCCTCACCCCTCCATGGCCAAAGAATTCACAGTAGCAGCAGTCGCAGTATTTTCCTTCCTTCTGATTGGTGGATGTGGAGGTGGAGGAGCTGTGTTCCGAGCTGCTGTCTTCGTCTGGACTCTCTTCGTAGGCCTGGTGCTCGTAGGCTCCGCCTCCCTCGCACCGGTGACCCTCGCAGTCCGGATCACTGCAACACAAACACCAGAGTGGTGTTGGTTATATTGCTGGTTACGGCCACGCCGCTGTCTAGAAGATTCTATAGATGATGTCTACCGTCACATGCAACCTGTGATGTGCACAGGTGGCATTGCTATGTATTTTGTGTACCAGTTTTTCTGGTACTTCAGTATATATATATATATATGTAATCTCTTGGAGTAGGTCTGATCAAACCGGTTGTAATAACAGTACATAAAAGAATAAAAGAAAAAGTAACATATACCTTACTCTGTTTATGTTTAAGTACTTCCAGACTGTGCTTTTCAAACAATGCAACTCTCATGTTACAGATCAGGCAGTGGTGAAATGAAAGAGGCTGGGCACACTGACCTGCACACACTGCCAGGCCCACTGACCAGCCCCTCAGCCGGGCTGGGCAGCTGCTCCCCACCGGGCAAACACAGCGTCTGGTGGGCTTCTAGGAAACCCGGGGCTGGAGCTGCTGTCTTCATTAAGGGCTGAGTGGCCATGTTGTGGAGATGCGTGCTGGGGACGGGATGGTGGGCGGCACTGCTGAAGGTGGGCAGAGATGCCAAACCAGTAGGACTGTTTCTAGGAGCGATGGGGCTGGACTGTATATGGTCCTCTTTAACTATATTGTGAAATACTTCACCTGAAAAAAAAAAAAAAAAAAATCATATGAGCACTAAGAATAAAGTCAGAGTGCAACTAAAAGCGAGAGTGATGATGTTTGTACCTAGTGCAGCAGCTCTTTTCGCTGAAGCGGGGATGTGATTGTTACTGGACTGGACAGTGGTGGCGGTGCTGGAGACCGAAGAGATGGCCGACGACGTAGCCATGACCACCTCACCAGCCTCCATGAAGGCATCTTGGTAGTTGAACAGACACTTTTTCTTCTGAGGGATGACCTTCTTCTCCTTGACCTCAGGAGCCGGAAGAGACATGGAGCTAGACGCAGGGGAGGCGGAGTCTAATCCTAAGGGGGGAAAAAAGGTACGTCAAGAAGAGAAATGCAACAGACAAAAAGTCTGGTTAGGAATTATTTCACAACCACAACGTTGATAGGCATGGCTGTGCTTATGTACTGTAACAGAAACCAGATAATGTGACAGTCACCAGGTAGAGGCTCCTGCAGCAGTACACTCGGGTTCCAGTTCTTCATCATGTGCGTGTCCCACAGGTTCTCGAATTTGAGCGAGGGACAAGACAGAGAAGCGCTCCAGTCTCCGGCTCCACCGCTGAAGCAGCTTTGGTACACATGCTCAGGCAGAGCCGGGCTGAACACCTGCTGCTGCTGCTGAGGCTGCTTTGCTCCTGTGTGATTGGATACTGGCACTGGTGGGAGAGTCTACAACACACACACACACACACACACAATTACCACAAAAATTCTAAAATATGAATAAATAAATTTTTTACAATGTATTGTGTATTATTTCTCCCACTGGAAGTACAATGGCAAAAATATGAATATAATAAAATAAATGTGACCATATTTGCACACAGAAAAACCCAAAAATGAAATGTGAGGAATAAATCAGCACTTTCAGTTAAAAAAGGTTTATTTACAACATGGTCCTACAATATTGCTTCAGAGAGCTGAAATGCTGATAAACGGCACCACCTGCTGGTAGTGAAGTGATAATGCAGCAGTGTATCTGTATTTAACACTGTGTGTGTGTGTGTGTGTGTGTGTGTGTGTGTGTGTATTACAGGTGAGTATCTGACCTTGCTGTGTGTGAGAGGAGGACTGGAGTACAGTGTGGGCAGCAGCGGGCGGGGCAAATGGGGCAGGTTGTGCATGGGCAAGTGTCCGTGGATGTGGGGGTAGAGGTGGAGCGCAGGGTGAGATGGACTCTTGTCTGTAAAGAACTGATGGGGTGACGTGTGAAGGTGCTGAGGAGGCAGAGTGGCGGTGCCCAGTCCTGCTGTACCACCGTCCATGCTGCCCTGGTTACACACGTGACACTCACATGGGTGCTGCACCTGCTCCACCTTAACATGGAAACACACATATATATATATATGTTACTACACGATCCCTGGCACTTACGCATGCTTAAACATGGTTTCAGTTTAAAGTCATAAAACAGCCCATCAGACACAGATGATGATGGATTATTTGCCCTACCTGTGTATGAGTGTAGGAAGGAGGAGGACTGTCCCGTTTCCCACAAGAGAGCTCCCCCTGCTGGCCTGAAGGCTGAGTGCTGCTCTGACCCTCCACTTCCTCTTCATCTCCCTCAGAGGAACTGCTGCTGCTTCCTCGTGGAGACTACACGACAGAGAGAAAAGGGATCCGATTATCACTGAAAATCTGCATCTTCACGTTTTCACAACATTTCCTTTGGTCTTGTGTTACTGTGTTACGGCTTTGATGCAAAACAGTACCAGTAATTTTGACACCAGAGAATTAGTTCACTATTTTCTTGCCAAAGAGCGACTGAGCTCAGCTAACTGGAGTAATGCAATCACTGATCACCTACATAAAGCTGACACGAAATGAAAGTAAGCAGGAAATAACATGTTTGACACAACACATCGTTTCCACTTCAGAGGCTCAGCGGTGTGCGCTCTGACGATTTCGCTCAAAGCAAGTGGAACTCGGTGGCAACAGGATCGGTGGGGAAGTCTGCTCCTTCTTGTTACTAATCTACATGAAAAATACCCTTAACATATACCTCAAGCACAAAGACGAACCATTTCAGACATATGACCTTACTGTGACCTTGACCCTGTTTGGATCAATTCCAAAATCTAATCAGATCATCTCCTGCTTACAATCCTAAATACATACGAAATCCTACAAACATTCAACCACACGACCTTGACATACTGCACATATTGTGGTCTTTAACCCGTTTAGTAGCAGAGCCATAAAAATGAACAGCGGTTTCAAACTTACAATGGTTTAAACGCTGTAATTCATAGAGCTAGCAGAATCGGTGACATCATTTAATCACTTTTCAACCTTAAAAGTAAACCTTTTATTACTTCTTCTGGAGTTTCATTTCCAACATATCTTACATACGTTATTACTACTGTTGTCTTTCCTTTCCATTTGTCTGATTTTGAAGTCTCAAAATGTTTGATCAGACGTACTCCTTACATTAACGAGTGCATATATACACTGAAGTACCAGAAAAACTGGTACACAAATACATAATACACAGCAATGCCACCTGTGCACGTCACAGGTTGTATGTGACAGTGAGTATATAAAGCGATAGACATCTATAGAAGCTTCTAGACAGCGGCATGGCCGTTAAAAGACTCCGGGTGAACGTGAGCAGCGTTCGTTTCACGTGATAGACGTGCAAGATTGCCTCGAGTAACATCGGAATTCAATGTTGGGACCTCGACAAACATCAGCGTGAGGACTGTGCAACATTAATGGGTATACCAGTTTTTCTGGTACTTCAATGTATAGTAATGAGTAATGTAATTTGTATTCCAATTCCAGCAGAACGTGACACATCACTTCAGAGGCTCAGCGGTGTGCGCTCTGACGATTTCGCTCAAAGCAAGTGGAACTCGGTGGCAACAGGATCGGTGGGGAAGTCTGCTCCTTCTTGTTACTAATCTACATGAAAAATACCCTTAACATATACCTCAAGCACAAAGACGAACCATTTCAGACATATGACCTTACTGTGACCTTGACCCTGTTTGGATCAATTCCAAAATCTAATCAGATCATCTCCTGCTTACAATCCTAAATACATACGAAATCCTACAAACATTCAACCACACGACCTTGACATACTGCACATATTGTGGTCTTTAACCCGTTTAGTAGCAGAGCCATAAAAATGAACAGCGGTTTCAAACTTACAATGGTTTAAACGCTGTAATTCATAGAGCTAGCAGAATCGGTGACATCATTTAATCACTTTTCAACCTTAAAAGTAAACCTTTTATTACTTCTTCTGGAGTTTCATTTCCAACATATCTTACATACGTTATTACTACTGTTGTCTTTCCTTTCCATTTGTCTGATTTTGAAGTCTCAAAATGTTTGATCAGACGTACTCCTTACATTAACGAGTGCATATATACACTGAAGTACCAGAAAAACTGGTACACAAATACATAATACACAGCAATGCCACCTGTGCACGTCACAGGTTGTATGTGACAGTGAGTATATAAAGCGATAGACATCTATAGAAGCTTCTAGACAGCGGCATGGCCGTTAAAAGACTCCGGGTGAACGTGAGCAGCGTTCGTTTCACGTGATAGACGTGCAAGATTGCCTCGAGTAACATCGGAATTCAATGTTGGGACCTCGACAAACATCAGCGTGAGGACTGTGCAACATTAATGGGTATACCAGTTTTTCTGGTACTTCAATGTATAGTAATGAGTAATGTAATTTGTATTCCAATTCCAGCAGAACGTAACACATCGTTTCCACTTCAGAGGCTCAGCGGTGTGCGCTCTGACGATTTCGCCCAAAGCAAGTGGAACACGGTGGTAACAGGATCGGTGGGGAAGTCTGTCGTGAGCAGCGTTCGTTTCACGTGATGGACGTGCAAGATTGCCTCGAGTAACGTCAGAAATCAACGTTGGGACCTCGACAAACATCAGCGTGAGGACTGTGAAACGTTCACTCTGAGATCCAGAGGGGGGGCATACCAAGTATTAACTGGTATACCAGTTTTTCTGGTATGTCAGTGTATAGTAATGAGTAATGTAATTTGTATTCCAATTCCAATAGCGATTGTAAATCACTTCATATAGAAACCAATCAATATAAATGCACCTATTGACTCACTAACCGCAGTTCCATCAGAGAAAAATCGTACAATATTATAGGAATTCCTCCTTATAAAAATATTAAGACACAACTGTTTTTTAATATATTTTAACCAGTTTTGCTCTATAAGGTGATCGGTGTATATGGATACGCAGTAGATGTTGCTCTGTTTCATCTGATCATGGTGTATAAGATGTCCTTTCGCTGGTGTTGGTTATGTTATAGATAAACACGGTGGACTGAGATTGCTCACCCACCTCATGTTTGAGCACCGTGTTCTGTCCTCCTCCATTGAGCTGAGCATGCAGGCCGTTCATGCTCGCCACCACTCCGGCGTCTTCATACCTGCTCAGGGGATAGATGGATGGCAGCGCAGGCACTTCGTCGTCATCGTCATCACTGCCACTTTAAAAAAAAAAAAAGAACAGAGGAAGTGAGGAACTAACAGAGGAACTAACTTGGCTCAAGGACACCTCAAATCGCCTACAATTTGTTCACTAATAAATTAAAAATGGTTGGCAATTAAGAGGAATAAAATACACTAACTATTCCTCCAGACACACAATGTGACTCACAACGTGGGTACTCCTTCATGGGGCAGGTGGAGGCGCGGATGCTGCTGGACAGTGATCGGGGAGCTGGAGGCGGAGCCGGATCCCGAGCCAGAGCTTCCTGAAGACATGCTTGGAGGATGAACCTCGGAGAGGTAGTCTTGAGGAGGATCCGTCTGCAGCGGTAGCTTCAGGTGAAGCTCCTCTCCTACAGGTGCATCCATGATGCCACACGTGAGGATGTGAGAGAGGCTGCAATCGTCACACGTGCACCTGGTGAACAGACAGACAGAAAGGCATGAGGCATGTCATAACACCTTTGCTACAATTTCTACACTGCATATTCAGAGCTTCACCTTCTCCGATAGTTGCAATTGGGACAGTCTGGAATGCTGAGCCGAGACGACAGCATCTGCTTGACCGTGTCTGTGAAGGTGCTGTCTCCTGCTAGAGACTTCTTACTGTTCTGTAGGAACTGTAACAAATAATCAAATGTACACATTGAAATCATTTCATTTTCGGTTCACGGCGTCTCTAACGGCATACACTTTAGGAACCCGTGAAGTTAGAAGAAGAGGACGTAGTGAGATACCTGCTCCTCAAAGAACCTCCTCTGTTTGAAGATCTCGCCGTCTTCTTTAAGCATCCGCTGCTTAGTTCTTAAAGACATCTACCATGAAAAAAACCAGGACGATTCAATCAAATTTAGTCAGTCAGGAATAACAACACATGAAGACACCCCGAATGAACAGAGAACATCTTACGTTTTTACTGATTAGAGACTTGTGTGGCTCGGTGCGCTGATTTGTGAGGTTTTGCCCTTCCACTTTAAAAAGCAACTGGAAAGCAGAAAGAAATGAATTCAGTTGTTAATTATATAAAAGGCGAGAAAAACTGCTAATGGGAAATTTGTATTCTGTGCCACACTGGCTTAATAAGCACCAACACTCTATTACCTACCAATAAGCCGGACAGTCCATAATGTATACAGCTGTATAAATCTTCCCTTGCTAGTGAGAAACCAGCCTTTTTCCTTTATAAAGCTACTACGACACTACAGGATTTGAACAAAGCACATTTCTCAACATACAGACATATAGAATATTATTTGCGCCACTAGGGAAAGCAAAGCCACTCGCTGAACACTCCCTGATCCGTCTTACTCCAACCCAAAACCTGCTAAGCCTTTGCACTCCAATCAGGACCTGCATGAAACACCGTCGCTGCAGAACTCTGAGAAAGCTCCATCAGGATGGTACAGAACAAGGCACGAAACGCCCAAAGAACGGGTGACGTTCACAGCAGACCTCAACAAGAATCCATCCCCCAGCTTAAAAACCTCCAACTGGAAACAACCAGAGCAGATTTGAAAAGATCAAGCGCTCACCCCCCACCTCCGCCAATTCACATCCGAAACCAAAAACAATAGCTATCGTCGGCTATGCTCCAGACACAACAATTCACACTTTGCATTTCTGACAATGCCTGGGTTCCGTTCATGAATTTGCCGCCCAGCACCCAGCCCGCTTTGAATATCAGTGAAGAGGATGTCCCAAGGCCCAAGGTCTTTCCCAAGCCAAAATCTTCAAATAGTCTCTAAGAAACAACCATTCACACCTCAATTCTCAGTGAATGCAGACCCATCACCCTGACGAGAAGACATTACAGCGTAGGCATGATGAGCCATTGTAAGGCATTACGTGGTTAACGGTGTCTGGCTACAGCTTGTAAGATCGCTGAGTGGAAACACCGCTGCTCTAATCACAGCTGACGGTTGACTAGGGCATGCTTCAATGTGGACACAGAGCTACATTAGAGAATGCTCTAGGATTACGCACTTGGATATAAGAGCAGAAATTCTTGGGTATTTAACATTTTGGACAAAATTACAAATAGCTGGATACCACATGTGACAGATGTAACCTGGCGCCTGCCACCCTCTTACACATGTTCTGGACATGTCCAAAACTACCTTCTCTAAGACTCTTGGGAGGGTAGTGAACCCGTCTCCAGTCATTGCGCTGTTTGGTGTGGCCCCTGTGGATGTCCCTCTTGATAAAAGGGAAATCGATGTTTGCTTTTTGCACTCTTGGCCAGGAGACCGATTCTGTTTAAATGGAAAGATCGCAATCCACCAACGTTCAGCCACTGGATCAGAGACGTTCTCAAACACCTCAAACTGGAAAAGATTGGGAAGTTTCACAATATCTGGCAACCCTTTTTGGCATTATTATTGAGAATATTGAGGCAAGCACAATAACAATGTAAATGGCTTTTGTCTGTTTGTTTATTTACTAGTCTGGTCTTTGTTACCACCATTGTTATTATTGTCATCATTATATTTATTATTACCACTATTTTTTTTTTATTAATTAATTTATTTACTATTATTATTTATTTATTTATTTTAATT
>JAOTRJ010000043.1:25867878-25879751 GCA_028564905.1 Leptodoras praelongus | reverse complement strand
CAAAAGGAGGAGGAGGCCCTACACCATACTAATACATTATTGTGGGCTAAAATGATGTTTCATGATATATATATATATTTATTTGCCTCAACCCTCAACCTCAGCTGAAACAAAGATGACATGTAGAAAATCGAATAAGCCAAATACACACCCAGGTAAAGAGTGTATCTGAGCATATACACCTGTCAGAAATCAGCGTAAATGAAATCAGAGAAAAATCCTAACAGTGCCTGTAATTACTCCATCACGGCTTTTATCTGGATGCTAGAAATATATTTGACACCAGATGAAAACATTATATATAAAAGGCACATCTTTTCATTTATTTATGCCTTTCTGGGCTTTTGTTGTTGATCGAGTGGTTTTTTTTTTTCTGTGAGTACAATATGAATTATCTCAAAAGTTATCTTTTGTGAAGTTTTTGGTTTGATGTCCCAAGCCGAATTTCAAAAAAAAAAATAAAAAAAGGAAAAAAAGAAAACGCCTACGCTGCAAAAGCAGGGCTCTGGAAACCTCAAAGATTTTTGGACAAATCAGAGGCAAACATGTTCAGCTGTCTCCTTAGTGCAGATAATGTACCTAAGGGCACAGGGTTATTTGTTAGACTATAAGTGCTAAAAACACATCGTTACATATAACCCATGGACTGGTCTAGCTAGGCTTCTACATAAAAATAAAATAGAAACTTTAAACGAAAAATGAAATGAAAAAATGTCTGTAACTATCATCAAATGAACAATGGCCTACATAGCAATAATTAAATGAAATTCTATGTATGAAGTCAAACAAAATGAAATAAAACAAACAATGTCTATTGAACAGGAAACAATAAAACATTACAAAAATCCCCAAATAAATAAAAATTAAATAAAATGCTACATAACAGCAATAAATCATTATGCAAAAAAAAATGCTTACGATAAAATAATATAATGAAATAAACAATATAATAATACAAATATTAAATAATAAATAATAAAATAAATAAATAAATACATAAAATAAATAGGAGGAAATAAATACATAAAATAAATAGGGTTTTATGTGGGTTTTTCTCCAACATGGAGAAAAACCCACATAAAACCCAGAATGAATATATGAAACCCTTAGAGCAAAGTGTTATCTACACTCTTCTACATACAGGAGCCCACAGACATCTGTGATTGGCTAGTGTTGATGGGATTGACAAGGGGCTGCACAAAGAGCATCGCCAATTTTCCCCCTTGGACTCCCAGCCATGGACGGCCGTGGCATCATTAGGATTCAACTTCACAATCAACCTTTCTGTCTTTCCTTGTGAGCCTCAACTACATCATGGGCAGAGTACATCTCTTCTGCTTTAGCATGCAGCTGTCAATCACCAGCAGTACATGCTGTCTCATCGCAAAACACACACACAGGAGAAAGGAGGGATCATATTACACCTGCTCTCCACTCACTGCACTGGTTACCAGTTAGTTTTAGAAGATTTTAAGGTTCTGATGATTTTTAAATGCCTTCATGGCCTTGCTCATCATACCTCAGTGGAATGATTGTTAGATATGTTCCAGTCAGGTCTCTCAGGTCTTCAAACAGTAATTTACTGGTGATTCCTAAAACCCGGTTAAAGATCGGAGAGGGTGCTGTTAGCCACTATGGCCCAAAGCTTTGGAACTCTCTACCTGAGGAGCTCAGAGACACTTCATCCCTGAACTCCTTTAAGAAGAGCCTCAAAACCTTCATTTTTAGATCTACATTTCTTTAAGGAATTTCTATTATTTTATTTGTATTAATTATTATTAAATATTATTATTTTATTAATATTATTTTAGACAGTTATGATTATTTTTAAGCTTATTTTAATTTAAATTATACTATGATTTTAAATGTTAAAAAATTCTCTGTAAAGCACTTTGAACTGCATGTATGTTTGAAAGGTGCTTTACAAATAAAGATTATTAGTGTGATTGCAGGAGGCAGGAGGCGATCACACTGTTGTTACCCGTCAGGGGTATTCGGTGAAGTTTTGTCTGGATTTCATCTGCCGCAATTTTCAAAATATTGCCACCGCTCCAACTTTAAAACATCCAACAAGGTCGGGATCGGTGCGCTTGTATAAGGCTAAGGGATCCGTGCACTCGTTTACCCTCCACACTCATTTTTATCACCCTTTTTTCCCACCTACTTCCATTGATTTTCATTTCAGTTTCAAATTTTTTGTCACCAGGACTTATGCTTGAATAACACGTTGCATACACACTATGACCAGTCTGATCAAATGTATTTACACTCCCAGCTACTATATGTTTTAAAAAAAAGAATTTTTTTTGTAAGTTGTAAAGTTTGCAGCATGTTGAAACTTTGTATAGTTTTGTAGTATGTTGTAAAGTTTGTAGCATATTGAAACTTTGTAAAGTTTTGTAGTATGTTGTAAAGTTTTTAGCGTGTTGAAAATTTGTATTGTATTTTGTAATGTTTTGAAGTTTTGTACCAGAGTGTAAAGTTTGTAGAATGTTGAAAATTTGTAAAGTTTTGTAATACTTTTTACATTTGTAAGGTTTTTTTAGTATTTTGTAAAGTTGTTCAGGCTTTTAGTATGCTGTATTGGTGCGATGTTTTGTAGTATGTTGTAAAGTTTCTAGCTTGTTGAAATATTGTAGTTTTTTGTATCTTTTAAAGTTGTAGGGTTTTGTAGTATGATGTATAGATTTACATGTTTGTAGTATCTGTTATCGGAGTAATGTTTTGTAGAATGGTGGAAAGTTTGTAAAATGTTGAAAAGTTTGTAGTATTTTTTTAAAGTTGTAAGATTTTGTAGTATTTGTACTATAAGTTGTACATTTGCAGTATGCTGTATCGGTGTAAAGTTTTGTAGTATATTGTAAAGTTTCTAGCATGTTGAAAATTTGTAAAGTTTTGCAGTACCTTTAAAAGTTGTAAGATTTTGTAGTTTTTTGTAAAGTTGTACATACAGTATTTGTAGTATTCTGTATCAGTTTGATGTTTTGTAGTATGTTGTAAAGTGTCTAACATGTTGAAAAGTTTTGTACCTTTAAAGTTGTAAGATTTTGTAGTATTTTTTTAAATTGATCATGCTTGTTGTATGCTGTAACAGTGTGATGTTTTGTAGTATTTTGTAAAGTTGTAAGATTTAGTATTAGTTTAGATTTTATCTAAATACTAAGATTTAGATTAGTATTTGTAGTATAAGTTGTACGTTTGCAGTATGCTATATCAGTGTAAAGTTTCTAGCATGTTGAAAATGTGTAAAGTGTTGCAGTACATTTATAAGTTGTAAGATTTTGTAGTATATTGTAAAGTTGTAACATTTTGTAGCACGTTTTATAGTTGTAAGGTTCTGTAGTACTTCGTAAAGGTGTAAATGTTTGTAGTACATAGTATTTTTGCAGTGATTTGTAGTGTGTTAGAAAGTTTGTAGCATGTTGAAAATGTGTAAAGTTTTGTAGTCGGTTGTAAAGGTGTACATGTTTACAGTATTTTGTAATGTCAAGTTTTTTATAGCATGGTGTAAAGTTAGTAGAATGTTGAAAATTTGTAAGGATTTGTAGCAATTATATAAAGATATACTTTACATCTGTCTTTTGTAGCACAGTGTAAAGTTTTGTAGTGCCTTGTAAAGTTTTGTGGTATGTTGTAAAGCTTTACGTTACTACTTCATGAGCATGTTCATGTCCAATCTCATGCTGTCATAATGTAAAGTAATTGGTGATATAGTATCATGTGTTACAAACTACTTACATTTCAACATCTTAACAAGATGTACACACGGACATATAAACTGCATGTATGTGTACACGTTCACGTGTGTTTGTGTGTTTTTTATGTGTGTATCCTCCATGCTGTGCCTGTATTTGATCTCTTAATGTAATGAGAGTGAGATGACAAAGGGGCAGGCTCGCTGATCACAAAACACTCTCCACGTGTAATCCCCGTCATTTTACTTTTACTCGATTTCTCTCTCTCTCTCTCTCTCCCTCTCTCTCTCCCTCTTTTTAAATGAATGAATATTTCAGAAGATTATTGCAAGACAGCTTCTCATTTGATTTTTTTTAAATCCCTTGTCTCCTGTGTGAATAATTGTTTTAATGATTTAATTAATAGAATTGTATCCACAGATGAAAGGCTTAATATTTTAATAAGCCAAAATGGTTTGAATCAAGAAAGAAGCCCTGCCTGTCAATTAAAGCCCTCATGTACTGTATGTTCTCTCTCGACTCTCCTCTCTGTTCTTAATTGAGACTTAATAAATAAACACGATTAGGTTAAATCCCACAGCTTGGGAGTTTGAAAGCTAGTGGGAAGATCAGCTGGCAGGATATCTGGTTGGCTGTGTGTGTGTGTGTGTGTGTGGTTGTTTTGTTTGTTTTTTTTCTTATGCCTTTTGCAGATAAGGCTGTCCAGGTTCTGTTTTATTTATCAGAATTCTTTAATTGACATATGTTTGATTTGTTGAGTTCTCACTGTGATTATCAGCACCTTCCATATCAGCCTTCATCTCATCATCTGAGCCAAAAGTGTCTTGCAACACTATTTAAACATAACCCTCATTACTCCATCCAGATGAGTGTTTCAGCTCAGCTCTGTATTAGAAAAAATCTTCGTCTATACGAACGCGCCTCATCATTCCTGCACACTGTGCGTGTATCCGCCGCTGTAAACAGGAAGTCGCTGGAATTGTCGATCGTCGCTGGAATAATAACTTGCATCCTCATGTAGGCGATCAGAGCATTATCAACAGCAGAATTTAACTGCACAGCTAGCAAAGACAAGGTGTGCAAAGTTTGATTCATAATTTGTTATGCATGTCGAGACTGGTGCTGTTTATTTTCTTCAGGAAAAGAATGCTGTGATAACTGATAAGACCCAATCAGGAAGTGAACAGGAAGTGGGTGTATCTGCATCATCAAAAGCCCGTTATTTCTGCCCAACCATTTTTTTTTTTTAACCAGCAAAATGTTCCTATCCATATGGGTATATCTGGACCCAAGAAGAACACACACACACACACACACACATCAAATTAGTTAGTTACAGTTTAGAAAAGTCGCACATCATTCACGTGTAAAATTTAGACACGTTTTTTAGACACGTGATGTAGTGCATGGATTTTTATTTACACGTGATTATCTTTTCATGATTATTTATTTTCACATGTTAACTTTCCACATACAGGGCATGTATTGTTATTTTATTTTCTTGCATAAATCATTTTTTACAGACAGTTTTCATGTGTTTTGAGCTGACGACTCATTTATTGTCTCGGCATTTCAGAATGTGATTCATTCATTTGCATGTCCATTTTTCATGAGATTATTGGACATGATTTATTAATGAATGAACTAATTAAATAATTGTTATTTATTTATTATTGCTCATTTTATATATAATTTTTAGCATGATTTACCTTCTCATGTGGGATATAAACACCATTCACATTCTCACATGTGATTCTAACATATTTTTTGTAATTTTTTCAACTGATTTTATCACGATTTGTTTATTTTCACATGGACAGCAATTTTATTGGACAGTTTTATTTGGAGGAATTTTATATACTTTAATTACTTTTTTCACATATTATTGTCTTGATGCTTCATGAGATTATGTGCATTTTTTTAATATTAAAAAAAATATTTTATATTATTTTTCTTTATATATTTTTTCCATATGCTTCATATGATTTTAATTTCACATATATTTTTTTTTTATCATTTATTTAATTTAATGTGTGACTTTTTGACATGATTCATGATTTTTTTTCAAATGCTTCATGTGATTCATTTATTTTTCATGTGTTTTTTTTTATGTATTTTATTTTATAATTCATTATTCTCACATGTGATTCTGCATTTATCATTGTTCTTCACGTGATTCATTTGTCGTAATCCCATCCCATATATAATAATCCCATCTAAATCATTTATTTCCATGTCTAACCTTTTAAACCATTCATATATTGCCATATGTGAATTTTTTCTCTGCTCACAATTATTTTATTTTCACATAAGCTTATTCTTCAAGATTTCTTTATTTCCATGTTAATTACTGTACATCTCACATGTTTATTTAAAAGTGTTCAAATCCAGCCTGCTTTTTAAACCATATCCACTCCTTTATCTTTAAATTCTGCTCTAATTGCTTTGTATCCTTCCCGACTGATCCGATCCTTTTCATTTGAAATCCCACCATCTGAATGAAAACATTAATGCGCTCTCCATGCAAATGCGCAGGCGAGAACACGAGGATGATGAAGCATTTCTGTGTCACACAGACACGTAATAGACTGCGCAATCCAATCTCCGCTGCTGTAATCTGATTCAAACTGACTGGATTATTTAATAAAAATGCATCACACTATCATGAAAACAGATCGTGTCTGTCAGTTCACTTGGCGCCGTGAGGTCACAGGTGCGATGCTACCGCGGACGCACCACGTTTCGCGTCCTTATGGTCACTTCCTATGAATTGAGTGGATTGATCCACATACAAATTAGGTTTGTCCTCAAAGGGCTCCCGTCGATACATTGACTCCTTTTATGAGGCCCATCAAACAGCCATTATGGGGATCAGGGGGGCGTGTCCTGGGGGAAAACTCCACTGCTGACGGATGGGAGAAGAGAAGAGGGGAGAAGATGGAGGGAGAGGAGGTAGAGAGGAGGAGAGGAGCTGTCTACGCCTCGGTCATCAGTTACAATGTGTCAGGAAGCAGGGATTCAGCTTCTGCGACAATACCGACCTAATTCAGCTTAATTATTAGATAACATTTCATAAAGCCCTGAAATTGACATGAATACACAAGATGCCGTCTGGCACGGACCTTTAATTACATTTGTAACACACACACACACACACACACACACACAAAATATAAAAATGGTAATGTTCACTTGGTCGTAAAGAGAACCGGATTAAAAGTGTGCTACTCATGATTTACATTTAATATTTGGGAGATGATCTGGGGGTGTGAGTAAAGGGGGGATGGGGGCGGAGTTTGATGTCACTGGAATATAAATATTGGAAGGTGGAAGGTATATATTACCAAGCAATAACACACAACATTTATAACACACACACCAACCGTCATTATTATGATCTGGAATCGTTTCCTGATGTTATAACTAATCTGATTGGGAGGAAGTTCATCATGCAGCAGGATAACGACCCAAATGCGCTGCTAGAACAGCAAAAAGCAGAAGTTTATCAATCATCAGGATCGTCCTTAACCCAATCGAGCATCCGTTTCACCGGAAATGGAGACAGAAGGGAGAAACATGACAACAACAGCTGTAAAGGACAAGGCTGGAAAAGAAAAAGAGCAAAAGAAGAATTCAGTTCGATGGGTGATGGGATTGATGCAGATGTATTGGCTACACCCAATTCTTAGGCAATGCCTCTGATTTAATGTTTCCTCTTTTCTCAGTGGAAATGTCTTCCTTTTCTCCCATAGGCATCTCCCTGGTCTGTATATTGGTTTATCCTTTTAAATAGCAATGCAGAAAAACCTCAGGGCCCAAACCAAGAACAGACATGCAGACAGTATTAACCGTTTAAACTAATCTAACAGGGCGTACCTGAGCATCAAGAAACAGCTGGTAGTCACATGATCCAGTGTTTCTTTTTTTCCCCCTATTTTTCTCCCTAATTTAGTCGTCTCCAATTCCCACCTGTCAGTCCTTCCCCCCTTGTTACACGATGAACTGCCAGACAGGGAGGACGGAGCCATCGTGTGCTTCCTCCGATACACGTGATGCAAGCCGCCGCCTCTTTTCGAGCTGCTGCTCATGCAATGTTCAGGAGTGGCGTAACACGCTCGGAGGAAAGCGCTCCCACCAACCTCTTGTATGCATGAGCTCACAGACGCCCGTGATTGGACAGTGTCACTCTGATTGACATGGAGGGAGAGCGTATGCTGCCCCTCCCACCCTGAGAGCACGGCCAATCTTGCTCTCTGAGCTCCCAGCTACGGGCAGCTATAGTATAGCATCACCCGGATTCGAACTAGCGATCTCCGGATGATAGGGTGAACACGTTGTCGTTGCGCCAGTCGGGAACTGATCCAGCGTTTCTGATCGCTAAGAAATGGGTGGGTCTTGATGTAAATCAGGAAGCACAAATGTCAAACCCAAATGTCTTGTCAGTGTATAGCCTAAACAATGGCTATCCATTCCTGTCATTAATGTCACCACTGTGTGGATACATGATATTAAACTCCTATGAAACAAACAAACATGGCTCTACTATATATTTGTCTGTGTACAATAATACTTTTAATCTGAGATCTGAGAGCTTTTCAGAAACACAACAACCCCAATGTCACTTTTTTTGTCACTCCTCCTCCCTTCAAGTACCAGAAGTTCAGGCTTTTCCATTACACTGCTTTAGTATGCATGCCTGCTTTGCTTTCCCCTGGACTAATGAATATGCACCATTTTAAGTCTAATTGTTCGAGAAAACTCTGTTTTATGTTTCCATAATGGTAATAACGGATGATAGACGCATAAAATTAGCATACATTTTCCGAGACCAGGAGAATATCTGATTGTTGTGCCATGGAGAATTGCTACAAGTTAGGAAGTTAATTTCATTATCTCCTCCTCCTCATTTAAGCCTGCACTCTACAATAATTGAAAAACACAGTCAGAGATTAGCTTTTGATGGCGGCTAATGGCTGCTGATGTAGTGTTACGGTTAGGAGAGGAAGAACGATGGCAGAGGAGCGTTTATGTGATATCGCACATCAGCAGGTTGGGTTCTCAGAAACAGATATTTTTTTTTAAGTACCTCCTGTCAAGTGCTATTCATTGGACTGGGATCTATGCCTGGTCATTATAGTCAAATGAATTCAATACTTCTGTATGAGTACAGGAGGGTTTTTAGGTTCAGAAATTAAAATATTCATTAATACTCAATGCAAATTCATCCAATGGGTTAATCCATAATAGTACAGATGCAAATAACTACATCCTGAGAAAAAGACTGGCACTAACACCCTCGTGGGTTCTCTACTTTTCTCTTTTGGACAGACACTTGAATGTATGTAGAAGACCCTTAGAAAGCTACAACAAATCAAAGCATTCAAAGAACACATGAGAAAAACTTTTGTTTAATAATTGTGTGAAATTTGTCAATGAACCAAAATTAAGAGGTTTATTTATTTGTTTGTTTATTTGGTTTTGTTGGTTGGTTGGTTGTTTGGTTGGTTGGATGGTTGGTTGTCCGGTTGGCTGGCTGGCTGGCGGGTTGGTTTGATGATTGGTTGGTTGGATGGATGGTTGACTGGTTGATTTGTTGGTTGCTTGGCTGGTTGATTGGTTGGTTGAGTGGTTGAATGGTTGGACGGTTGGCTGGTTGGTTGTCTGGCTGGTTGGATGGTTGGACGGTTGGCTGGTTGGATGGTTGGACGGTTGGCTGGTTGGTTGTCTGGTTGGTTGGATGGTTGGATGGTTGGCTGGCTGGCTGGCTGGTTGGTTGGTTGATTGGTTGGTTGGATGGTTGGCTTGTTGATTGGTTGGTTGGATGGATGGTTGGTGGATGGTTGGTTGATTGGTTGGTTGATTGGTTGGTTGGATGGTTGGATGGTTGGCTGGCTGGCTGGCTGGTTGGTTGGTTGGTTGGTTAGTTGGTTGGCTGGTTGGTTGGTTGTCCTTGATGGAAGTGTTTCTCTGTCAAAGAGGACTCTTAGATGAACTTAGATGAACTATTAGGAAGCCAACTATCTAAAAAACCAAAAGAACCCTTCAAGGAGCATAATCTAACACATGCTGTAATGTTCATTGAGTGAAGGCAGGACACAAAGTGTGTAAAGTCAGTGTAGTGTTTATTTGAGTAAACCCCCAAATCATAATCATGTTCTTTCATAGGATCATCAATCATCATAGGAACATCCAGATAACAAAGGCTAGAAAGCAGGCATGGGTCAAAACACAGAGGAAACTAGAAATACAGAAATCAGAAACATGAAAAACAGAAACAATGAAAGAAACACTGCAAAGAAATGAGAGACTATAAGAGAAGTAAACAGAGAACAGACGAGCAAAGTCAAGAAACCACTGGGAGAAAAATCACTGATGAAACAGAAGGCAGAGGCCAGAGTGAATGACTGAAAAGAAATAGCGCGTCACTTTGTGTAAGTGCAAATTTCTAATTTGTATTTGCATGACGTGATTTATATGGACAATTAAGTTTACGGTTAGGGGAGGGGTTAGCATTCGTACTTATTATCTTCATATTGTTTGTTTTTACAAGAAATTAAAAGTGTGGTCTTTGTATCTCACACATCATCACCACATCACATCATCTCTGTATCTTTGATGTCATAAAATATAGAGATTCTGAGATTTTTTTAAAAAGAAATCCACTTAACTCTAGTTAAACTGCATTAGTATGGGGCAGTGGTGATAGGTGGATAGGGTAGGACTTGATTAGGTTCAGGTTGCTGGGTTGCTCACTGGGAGGTCAGGAGCTCAAGCCCAGGCACCAGGATGCCACTGTTGGACCCTTGATCAAAGCTCTTAACCCTCTCTACTGTAAACCCAGCCACTGGTCATGTAGTGCACTTGCAGTTCCAGTCTAAAGCCTGGTTAAAATGTAAGGATTGGATCAGATCTGTTGTTCTGACTCCCTGCGATGACAACGATCTCGAGGGTCAACAGGAACCCGTCCTCCTCCGGGTGACACCATATAGTGGCATCATAAATCTTTAAACGTATACAGTACAGGGCTAGAGGAGAAAACAGGAGACAAGCAGTACTGAGTGTGATTACAGGATGTTCAGTGTGAGCAGATTGTGAATGAGAGTCCTGGGACACGCACAAGATTCACAGAAGTCTTTATGATTACAGCAGCAACTCTTAGAAAGAAGGAAGAAAAAAACTTGATGACTATAAAACAGTACAACAGAATTGCCCTGAATATAAATGTTAAGCTACGTCATCATTTCCAGAAGCTTCTTTATTTGTCTCTAACAAGCCTCTCCGCCTCTCCTAACTTCCTTAGCAAACACTTCCAGGAGCCTCATCAGTGCATCTGGTATCCCTTGTTGTTAAGGTGATGTGGCTGCTTTATCGCTTCTTCAAAAAAACAAAGGGGAAGAGAAAGAAAACAGTGGCTTTGTTGTCAAGTTCTTCACACACATATCACATATTCATGCGGGTGTATTTAAGCACTTTTCTGCTGGCATAAGCATGCGCCATTGCTGAGTTTTGAGTCTCTCGCTCCCTTTTTATTTCTTTTTACAGTAGACATCTGCGCTAAAATGATTTGTGCTTTTGATGCTTTTTTTTTTAGCCGTTTCAGAGGCTCTGAATGTGCAGGCATGACAGCGCCTGCGAGGCCTGCAGTGGCACATGAAGGCAGCGTGCTTACACCCGTGTCTGTGATTTACCTCATATCACTTCACCCCAAACAGAATTGCTTTGAATTAGCTGGCATTGTGCGTGGGAGACTCGCAAGCCTCTGTACTGATACAATATCCAGTCAATTTGATCTGACAAAAGGCGTGTACTTCACACAGAAGCGGAGAAATGAAAATACGGCAACCCGCAAATTAACGAGGAAACGCTGAGTTAGCACCGACGTGGCCTCTATTAACACAGAATGGGGCGATCGTACTAGATGTGGTATTGCCATCGATACCGATCAAGCGCTCTCATTGGTCGTGGACATGTTTATATTATTGTGCATCATCATCGCCATAGCAACATCTCATTCACAAGTAACAGAAGTGCTTCCTATATCAATTTAAATGTATAATCATTGATATGGGGCAACACAGTGGCTCGGTGGGTAGCACTGTCTCCTCACAGCAAGAAGGTCCAGGGTTCGATCCCCGGGTGGGGCGGAGACTCTGGGTCCTTTCTGTGTGGAGTCTGCAT
>JAOTRJ010000043.1:25520225-25530953 GCA_028564905.1 Leptodoras praelongus | reverse complement strand
TTATTATTATTATTATTATTATTATATTACTACTACTACTACTACTACTACTACTAATAATAATAATAATATAAAAATAATAATAACCACCTTTTCTATTTCAGTTTTCTATTTTTTTTATGTTTTTTTCTATAACAGTAAATTACCTACTCTGATTAGTATTATGAATACTTTTCAACTTTTCAGTTAATTATCATAATCCTAAATATTAAAGTATGTTGGTACATACACTATACATATGGGTTGCATATAATATATCTAATCTCTGTAAGGCTTTTATCATGTATTATTTGTTTATTGATGTCTAGTCTGATTACGTTGCATAATATATAATATAAAGTATAGAATATATGATATAAAGTATAGAATATATGATATAAAGTATAGAACAGTAAAAGGGCACTATAGGGCTGTAACTGGTTGGAGGCCTTGTAAACATTAATACAACGTGTGTGATGAAGATGACCTGGAAGATGAGTGCACTGAAAATGGAAAAGGCAGCAGAAGATGATCTCTGGGGTTCATTATTTATTCTATATATGCCAACGTGAGAAGATGGGAAGCAGTGAGCAGAAAAATGGGCATCACTGGCTTATTATAAGGCTTATTATAAGGCAGTGTGGTGTGTTTGTTGTTGTTTTGCATTGTGCAATGTGCAATAAGCATGCAATACACATATACATACATTTATCTAATATCTATTTAATATGACTTTAATACGAAACATTCTTCCATGAGATATAATGCAATGCAATAACAATTATTTCCCGTTTTTATTCGTTTTTTATGATGATCTGGTGATATATGATGAGTTTAACTTTAACATTTTAACCTTTTTTTACTAATTTAAAAGGCTGTTAAAGGCTTTCAAATCCTGATCCAAATGAGCGCCGGCGGAACTAGTTTACTATTCAAGCGCCTCCGGCGGAGGGATACATGAGAAAAGCCTGGGTGCTGCGAGGGCGGCTGACGTCACGCGGTTGGCGACAGCAAGTCTGAGGCTCCATCCAGAAGCTTGCATACTAGCGCACTAAAGAGTGTGTAAGAATAGTGCGGGACTGCACGCCGAGTCCGGCTATAGCGCACTGTTTAGTAGGTTAGTATGCGGTCTGGGCCGAGAGCCGAGTCTGTAACGTGAATGTGATATCTGGGAAAACACTGCGAGTTGGAAGAGTGTGTGTGTGTGTGTGTGTGTGTGTGTGTGTGAGCGAGAGAGAAAAAGAAAGAGAGAAATAAATAGAGAGACTAACTGCGAGAAAGATTCATTTCTCATTCTGTCTAGAGATCCACATCAGCAAAAAGACTTCCTTTGTATATCAGTAAAATTATGTAATACTACATATTAAATAAAATAATAATGTAAGAAATAAACACATAAATACATAATACAATAATAATAATAGTAATATTATTATTGTTGTTGTTGTTGTTACTTATTATTATTTTTAATTATATATGATATATAAATATATATATAATTAATATTCTAGAATTTTATTTTGTATTTTTTTTATTACAGAATATAATAATAATAATAATAATAGTATTATTATTGTTGTTGTTGTTGTTGTTACTTATTATTATTTTTAATTATATATGGTATATAAATATATATATAATTAATATATAATATTAATTATATATTTAAAATATATATTCTAGAATTTTATTTTGTATTTTTTTATTACAGAATATAATAATAATAAAAACAATACATATTATTATTATTATTATTATTATTATTATTATTATTGTAATTACTATTTTATAGCTAGATAGATCCCAGGAACCCTGGGTGAGAGAATTTAACCACAGATGGATTTGTGATGCTAGTCCATCACAGGACACCATTCACACACACACACACACACACACACACACACACTTGAGTGTAGCAGCAATTTAGAGTCACAATTCTGCTTCAGTTCTGTGAGGCAGCACTCTGCTCCCTTGCCCCATCTCACACAGTATATTTAAATTATTTTGAAACACACAAAACACTTTATTTTATTTATTTATTTATTTTTGCTTTTTCCCCTTGAAACATCACTGATCATAACTGTAAAATGCACTAGCTCTTCCCCCCAAAAAATCAGCAAATAATATTTTATATTGTATTCCAAGGAGTCTGCACACATATGTTTCCTTATAATGCAAGGCCAATAACACCAGTTTACCGCCACACCCCCTTTTCCCAGACCCTGGCAACACTGGTTTCATTTTGTGTCATCTGGGATTTTTGGCGAAGTGTCAGAGTTTTCAGTAATGCCAAACATGGCGGCCGAGCATCAGGCAGCTCACGTTACACAGCACAGCACACGGCCAACAATCCTGTCTAGAAATAATATCTAGAGTAATTTTTAAATGCTGTCTCCAAGGCCTTTTTTTTATTCAGGCCACATTTGCACTACAGCACTTCAGACAGCCTCTTAGCTTCAGTACAGACCATGGGATATAGTCAGAATTCCTGAATGGAAATGCTGAATTCACCACTTACTGAACAATCCTTAAACATTTTCTATGAAATCTTCAGATTTAATAAGAGGACATAATTGGTACAGTGCTCTGGAAGGAAGGAGTCTCCAGTTCCAGCCCTTCATGCTAGCACCCCCTGAAATGGCCTAGAGGCCACTCTTTTGATACACTGGAACACTTTATGGAAAGTTGGCCTCTAGGAGGCGCATTATATTACCCTAGCTCACTATGATTCATTAGTGGAGTAGCGCCACCTAGTGTGTTCAAAGGAAATATTTTGCAATTCACTAGCCGATATCTTGTGATCTAAAGACTCAAAGTTCCACCATAATATTCTATCAGCGATTACCATTTGTTGTATTTATGACTACATCTGGCCACTGAGTGAATCAGACACAATTGGTATTAACAGGCCAAAAGTGTGCCAAGAATATATTCCCCACACCATTGCACCACCTCCACCAGCCTGGACTGGTGAAACCCTGGATTGGGTTCATGGATTCATGCTGTGTATCAGTAGATAACTTTTGGTACACTGGAACAATTTATGGAAAGTTGACTTCTAGGAGGCGCATTAAATTACCCTAGCTCACTATGATTCATTAGTGGAGTAGCGCCACCTAGTGTGTTCAAAGCAAATATTTTGCAATTCACTAGCCGATATCTTGTGACGTGAAGGCTCAAAGTTCACAAAATTTCAGACTCTATATCAATACCACATTCTTTAGACACACACCAAATTTTGTGAAATTTCATCACCAGGGGGCGCTACAACTGACACTTGTAAACAAGTGTTTACTGAGTTTATTTCTCAGTCATATTATGCACCATTAACTTCAACTTCAAGCACTTTAATAAAGATATAAAGAGATGCTGGAATCAGTCTTTTGGTACACTGGAACACTTTATGGAAAGTTGGCCTCTAGGAGGAGCATTATATTACCCTAGCTCACTATGATTCATTAGTGGAGTAGCGCCACCTAGTGTGTTCAAAGCAAATATTTTGCAATTCACTAGCCGATATCTTGTGACGTGAAGGCTCAAAGTTCACAAAATTTCAGACTCTATATCAATACCACATTCTTTAGACACACACCAAATTTTGTGAAATTTCATCACCAGGGGGCGCTACAACTGACACTTGTTTATTTCTCAGTCATATTATGCACCATTAACTTCAACTTCAAGCACTTTAATAAACATATAAAGAGATGCTGGTAAGAGATAACAGGAAGTAACTTATTTTGTGGCCCTTCCACCATAATATTCTATCAGCGATTGCCATGTGTTGTGTTTATGACTAAATCTGGCCACTGAGTGAATCAGACACGACACAACAACAATTTGTTCTCATTATTGTGTATACCTTATTGATGACTGAATGAGAACGACACTGTCCATGTTAGTGTTGTACGTTTCCTTTCTTTGATTCAACCCTTTGGATGATCGGTATTTGCCTCAAATGGACAATGTGTTATGTGGACACAGCGGGCGTGTAAGACGAACCTCGCCCGGAGACCGGACAGCCGTCCCTAAACACGACACGCAGTTGGCTTTCCCACCCCCACGGGCGAGGAGGGTGGTCTGTTCTGCTCTGTTCTTCTGCATGGAGGAGGTGTGCGATGTGGCTTTGAGCAGCAGGTGACTGGAACAGCTGCCATGTTTCCTTAAGGACAGACGGGGCTACGCTGTGAAATACACCATATGTACTGGCTATATAGAAGCCTACAATTTCCTTTGAGGTCTTAAGAAAATTGTTTACAGACTCCCAGAAATATCTAGCATGCTAAATATCTGGACATATCTGTCAGCAAGTCCAAATCCTGTAACATGAAAAGTGTTACAACCAGGTTATGACTGGCAGCAAGTGCAGCGTCTAAATACGGGCAATGAGAACACAAGATACGGAGTGAGAGGAAAACCCAGGGGCTCCACCTTCTTTCCTATAAAATTCTATACTAGTAATGAAGCTTTGCCACCAACCACTTCTCCATCGTCTTGTGATTATTGAACAACTTCTACCCACTTGTCTTCAGACCAAGAAGTACGTAACCTTGGAGTAGTTGTAGATGATCAGCTCTCTTTCTCAGCTCATCTTGCTAACCTAACCCTGACTAAGCACTCTGGATAAGAACATCTGCTAACTTTCCATAAACGTGAATGTACATAGACGTCTGGATGTTCAGTACAAAACAGAAGCCATCCAGAACTCCTGTCCAAGTTCTCACAGTCGTACTCCCAATTCACGTCCACAACGAGTCTTCATGGCCTTTAGATCAGGGTGTAGGCTGCACTTACTAAGTATCCGCTATAGTATCTCTGAGAACTCTTAATAATACGAGGACCCCGTGTGACCCCGCGGTCAGGAGCCATAACAACCAATCCATCCATCATCTCAGATAGAAGCAGCATATTACTCTAGATTTTGTCTAGAATGGCACATCATGTGTCTATTTTAGAGTTCAGTATAATGGGCCGGTCACCTATTCATCTTTGGCTCCTAGAAGCATCTTCTCAGCCTGTGGTTGGTGTTCCTCTGTCTCTGTGACACAGAGCTCAAAATTCTCCATGCCATGGATTCCACAAGATGTTGGAATCTGCAGATCATGTAGGTGTCTCCCGTTCTACAACATCCCGATGATTTTCTGCTGGATTCAGATGCGGTGACATGGACGACCAATGAAGAACATTGAATCATCGGATCATTGTCATGTTCATGACACCAGTCTGAGATGACTTTTGCTTTGTGGCATGGTACATTATCATGCATGGTACGTTACAGGCATTAGCAGATGGCAGACTGTGGCCATGAAGGGATGCACATGATCATCAACACTACTTAAACAGGCTGTGGCTTTCAGGTGATGATTGGTATTAAGAGGGCAAAAGTGTGCCAAGAATACATTCCCCACACCATTGAACCACCTCCACCAGCCTGGACTGGTGAAACCCTGGTTTGGGTTCATGGATTCATGCTGTGTATCATTAGATAACAAGATTCATCAGACCGGGCTATGGTTTCCCAGGCTTCAGCTGTACAGTTTCGGTGAGCCTGTGCCCACTGTAGCCCCGGCTTTCTGTTCTTGGTTGACAGAAGTGAAACCTCACATCCTCTTCTGCTGTGGTAGGCCATCCACCTCAAAGTGCATTCTGTTCTGCATTCTGAGATGCTTTTCTGCTCACCACAATTGTACACAGTAGTTATATGAGTTACTGTAGCCTTTCTGTGAGCTTGAACCAGTCTGGCCATCTGTCTCAGCAACAAGGTGTTTCTGTCTACAGAATTGCTCCTCACTGGATGTTTTTACTTTATTGCACCATTCTGAGTGAAAATCCCAGAACATTCAAACTACCCTGTCCGGCACCAACAATTATTCCACTGAGATCACATTGTTTCCACATTCTGATGGTTCATGTGAACCTCTGGCCGCACAAACCTCCATGTGCTAGCCAGAGGTACCCTGACTGCCATTAGGTACCAGGATGAGATCCTCAGACCCATTGTGAGACCATATGCTGGAGCAGTGAGCCCTGGGTTCCTTCAGGCCTCATGTGGCTGAAGTGTGTCAGCAGTTCCTCCATGATGAAGGCATTGATGCTATGGACTGGCCTGCCCGTTCCCCAGACCTGAATCCAATCCAGCACATCTGGGACATCATGTCTCGTTCCATCCACCAACACCACGTTGCACCACAGACTGTCCAAGTGGATTGACGCTTTAATCCAGGTCTGGGAGGAGATTCCTCAGGAGAACATCCGCCGCCTCATCAGGAGCATGCCCAGACATTGTAGGGAGATCATACAGGCACGTGGAGGCCACACACACTACTGAGCCTCATTTTAACTCGTCTTGAGGAATTTCCACTGAAGCTGGATCAGCCTGTCATTTGATTTTGAGTATGATTCCAAATCCAGACCTCCATGGGATAATCATTTTGATATACACTCATCATTTTTATGTTATTTTGTTCTCAACGCATTCCACTGTGTAATAAATAAAGATTTTCATCTGGAATATTTTATTCGTTGAGATCTAGGATGTGTTATTTCAGTGTTCCCTTTACTTTTTTGAGCAGCATATATAAATGTATGTCTATACAGTACGTATACATACAGTATACTCTATACACACAGCACACACACACACACACACACACACACACACACACACACACACACACATTTCTGACATTTATTATCCTACGAGTAACACTAGCCAGATGGTGATGATGTCAGGTCCACTAAGGCCATTTGCTGAAGCCGTTAATGGATTATTAACAGACTTTGCGACACTTAAAAGACAAATGTGCAAAGAAAGACCTAGAAATGGCGTGAAATAGGGACACAAATAATTATCCGAGATGTCGAAGTCATTGTGAGTAAATCAGACGTAGCCTATAAAGCAGATGTGAATTAGTGCAGTTAGTGTAAAACCTGGCACAAAGCATTAAATTATATACTATATCTGCTAGAATGGGCTAAACAGTAGATATGGATAGAGAGGATTTGTGTAGATCCATGCTTTAGATTCAGAGTCAGGTGTTAAAAGAAAAGAAAAAGAAAAAGAAAACAGGTCGTGATAATGTACTGGGCATCTCACAGATGTTCCTCTAACACAACGCAGTGAGGTCATTTCTCATGAGATGAGTGTGTGTGTGTGTGTGTGAGTGTGTGTGTGTGTGTGGGAGGGGAGGTATCCATCTGGAGATATTGTAAGTGATAGAACACTGACATCACCCTTTTCCTGTAGAGTAACAGAAACACAGTTTAAATAAAGCCAAGTTTCCCATGTCTGATGTGTTTTCTTACAAAGAAAGAAGTCAGATCATCACTTATAAATAAACCATGACATGACTACAGGAGAAAAGCTGCAGCACCTGAACGTGGAGGTTGTACTATTCTATTCCTGTATCACAAAAGGATTTTTAGACATCACCATACCTTTCATTACCTCCAATTCCTAACAATTATTAATATTAATGTTATAAAATATTTATATTATTTAAATAATATTAGTAATATTAATATGATTTATATAACCTGGCCCAGACACTGTTCAGAATTCAGAATTTAATTTCCTACCAGAGCACACACCACCAAGTGTTTTAGAATATACACTGACATACCAGAAAAACTGGTACAGAAGCCTATGCAAAAAAGCGTAGCAATACCACCTATGCAACAGACATTGACGGAAGCTTCTACAGCCGGGTCTGCTGTGAGAATGGCAAATGATCATGATTTTTCGATTTTCAACACGGTTTGGATTTTCACGTATGACCCTTTCAAGGGTGTACCGTGACTACAGAAATTCAGAAAGCAGCATGGCCGTAAAAATACTCTGGCGAGAATCACACTGCCTCAAGTAACATCGGAGTATTAAGTATTACCAAGTATTAACTGGTATACCAGTTTTTCTGGTACTTCAGTGTACATAATATTTAGATACAGAATCTAAAAAGATCCACATACATACAGCTAAAAGAAATTGTTTGCATGGTCATGCTGTACAATGGTGTAAAATTTGTTAATAAAATTTGTTAATAAATAACAATGAATGAACTACTTATCGTTACATGCAAACAGCATAATAAACAATAAAATGATTCAAGAAAATAAAGCACGTGGCGTTTCTATTAATTCTATTATTTTTCAATTTCTATTATTTTCAGAGTAATAATATTTTTTTATTATTTGTAATAACCTTAATATTAATCATATTAATTTAAATAATTTAAATAATATAAATATTTTATAACATTAATATTAATAATATTTTTTTTTTACAATATTTTTATTACTATTAAAATAATTTCTGTAATACTTTCATCCATCCCTTATGGATAATATAATATATTAAAAATAATATAAATATTATTTATAAAATATATTATTTAACTAAAGCTAATAATTAATATATAAATAATATATCTCTTCATTTAAATAACTCATTTTATTCTACGTTTCTTATAAAGGTTTTAAAGCGAAGAACTGACCCCCCACCCAAAAAAAAAATTAGCTTGGGCATTCTGGAAAAAATATCAGCATGTGATCTCTGTGCCTTACTTCTGTGATAAAATAAAGACAATTCCTTGGTGCTTCCGTGTATTTGAGAGAGATAAGGTCTGAGAGGAATGATGTCACTACCAAACGCTTCATCGATCTTCTCTCTGCCATCGCAGAGACCAAAGTGCTCTAACTATAGCAGCGGGGGTCGGAGGTCACGCAGTTAGCCCGGTAAACTGCCTCCATCGAACCGGCTGATTTCCGAGAGGGCTTGTGGGTATCAGGTTTACCCATCCTCCCCTCCCTCCCTCTAACCTGCTCTTCCCATGCTCCCTCGGTTTCTAGCAGAGGAGCGCCATCGATCAGCGCCAATTAACCACGGCACTCTAAAGACACTGACAGAGACCCTGCTTACTTACAGTCCCTGACTAGCCCCTGATAAGCTTTCCCATGTGGGATATGTGCTTAGCATGATAACTCTGGCCAATTGTTTATTTATTTATTTATTTATATCTATTAAAATGAACTCTGGCGCTGATTCAGGTCACAGGCTTAACAACAGACTACACACAGTTGGTGCACGGTGTGTGGTTGTTGAACCTGTAGATAAATTGATAACTGCAGTTGCTTGTGTTACATCCAGGCCAGGGATCTCACTAACGTAATGCGGCTGCAAACAAAATTACGTCTTAAATGGACTGAGCGGAGAAGAGCCATCTGTTCTGGCAACATGAAAAAGTTAAATATAGGTAATAAATGCGCGTCTTTACCGTTACACTCATGAAAAGAGCGAATACTCTATAAGGCTATAAGTTAATCCTTGTACCTAAGAAACGTCTTAGGCTCCTTATTGTTTTTAGGTACAACTTTTGTTATTGATGTTATTGTCACTTTATTGCATGCAAAACCATTTAAATAGATTTTTATATTAAATATAAAATATTTTTGTACTGACTCAATAATGCAGAACTAAAAAAACATCAATAATAAAAGTGGTACCCAACAACAGCAGGGTGCCTAAGACTTTTGAACATTACAGTACATTGCACTGTTGCATTCATTTCCTGAATCATCTTTGACTTTTTCTGTTCTTTTTCTCTTTTATCCAAGGAACAAAAAAGCCCATGTCGAAAAGCAGATCAGAACAATTCTGCATTAAAGGCTTCTCAACCCGTTTTGCAACCATGTCCACCTTTAAAACAATAAACCGACCTCTGCGAAATGCCTCAGTACAGATTTATTTTATGAACTTAATCCGACTATTCAAATATCAAGTCAAGCACTACTAACTCCTTTCTAATAAGGTTTTAGCTTTATAGTATTCTCAGGATCTCAGATCCCGATCCTTTGCTACAGACTAGCATGAGGATATGTTTTCGATGGAGTCTACAAACCCCTTGTTTAATCACTTTATCACTTTAAATGGACATCTTGTGCCTAATTGAAAAGCAATCACTGCTGTAACTGCGCCATCCTCGGTTTGTAGGATTAGTGTTTCATTTCTCTTTAACTAAGATGCAATCTTATGTGCGTTGCATTTCAATGAGGCATTTATCTGCAAAGTATCTGACAGTGGAAAGCGGTACAGCAGTTGTGCCCTGATTACATTTTGAGGTTGTATGAGGTTATATGAGGTTATATGAGGTATATGAGGTATATGAGGTTGTATTAGGTTATATGAGGTATATGAGGTATATGAGGTTATATGAGGTTATATGAGGTATATGAGGTTGTATTAGGTTATATGAGGTATATGAGGTTATATGAGGTATATGAGGTTGTATTAGGTTAAATGAGGTTATATGAAGTATATGAGGTTATATGAAGTATATGAGGTTATATGAGTTATATGAGGTTGTATGAGGTTATATGCGGTATTTGAGGTTATTTGAGGTATATGAGGTTATATGAGGTATATGTGGTTATATGAGGTATATGAGGGTATATGAGGTTGTATGAGGGTATATGAGGTTGTATGAGGTTATATGAGGTATATGAGGTATATGAGGTTATATGAGGCATATGAGGCATATGAGGTATATGCGGTTATATGAGGTATATGAGGTTGTATTAGGTTATATGAGGTATATGAAGTTATATGAGGTTGTATGAGGTTATATGATGTTATATGAGGTATATGAGGTTATATGAGGTAAATGAGGTTATATGAGGTTATATGAGGTATATGAGGCATATGAGGTATATGAGGTTATATGAGGTATATGAGGTAAATGAGGTTATATGAGG
>JAOTRJ010000043.1:22947918-22952918 GCA_028564905.1 Leptodoras praelongus | reverse complement strand
TGTTGTTTGCATCACGTGCACAATGTTACGTCTGGAGAAAGAAATAACAAAGACACAGACTAACTTTGTCATGGCGCCATTCAAAGCTCATGTGAAAAGAGGATATCGCACGCATGAGTATTGCACGTTAAAGTCACGTAAATAATGCTATCGATCTAAAATAAAATATCTATTTGAGGCTCATGAGATCAACTTCTCTTGTCCGTCATCGCTCAGCATGAGATGCTGCAAGACGTTACGGGATTCTTTTTTTCCATCTCGGTGCATCTCTTTGTTTTCCTCTGAGCATTTCTCTATCTCACTCTGCCACCCACATCCACCCCTACCCTATACTCCCACTCTCTCTCTCTTTCTCTCTTTCTCTGTGTGTGTGTGTGTGTGTCCTTGCTTTTTTCACTTCATCTGGTCCATTTTTGCACTACAGTAAAGACAACTCAGTCCACCGATAACTGTCTCTTCCCGTCTTTCTCTTATTGCTGGGTCCTTGACACCCCTTCCGGCAGACAGCATGAATGAAAATGATTTAAAAGGGAAAAAAAACGTAAGGATTCAGCAGCACAGCTGATGATGTGAAGATGATCGATGAGAAGAGGATCAAGAAGAAAAAAACGTATCCCGTGTGAATCCCTATGAATCTGAAGACATAGGATTAAAGTAGGACAATAAGGCAAACAAACTCAACAAAAGATGAATTCTTTACACCCCTTATAGCGAACACCCCCTCTTTTGATCTCACTGAGTATATTCTCTAACACAACGGTTTCTGGTGTTGGAAAATGTGCCAAATGTCAAGACATCAGGTCATTAGTCAGCCCTCCTCCTCTTACTATCAGTCCATTCACACTGTTTCGTTCACATGAGTATTTGTGTCCGTTCTCGCAGATTTCAAATGGACTGAGTCATTGATTTTTCTTCTGAATTCTTTTTTTCATGCATTGATTGAATGTCTCTGGGTTAACTCGGCGATCCCGTCTGGGGGGAGTTGTGTTGGTATCTTACATAATGCTGATTTTGTTTTTAGGTATGAATTCAGATGAGCTTCGAAGCTCGGAGAAGTTAAAAAATAGAGAGTGAGTAAATGAATAGACCATTCGTTTTTATATTTGAAAAAACGTGGAAAAAAATACATATCCATGACAAAGTTTTACATAAAATACATGAAGCACATTCGTTCTAACCAATTACTGACAACGGGAATGATATCAGTCACATTCTGAACCAATCAGAGATCGGTAAACAGTAAACATACAATGACAGATCAGTGAACATGAGACATTTCGTTGCTCTATGTACAGCTTTCCTGTGGTGGATGAGCAAGATGATGTCATGATATATATACAGGATATTAGTCATGACTTAATTGCTGTTTAAAAACAAGTGAGAAGACAAAAAGTCATGTTTTCCTGCATTACTTTGTCTTAGGAAGGCTCTCTCTATCTATCTCTCTCTCCCTCTCTATGTCTCTCCCTCTCTATGTCTCTCTCCCTCTCTCTCTCCCTCTCAATCTCTCTCCTGCACTCTCTCTCTCTCTCTCTCTCTTTCTCCCTCTTTATCTATCTCTCCCTCTTTCTCCCTCTTCCCTCCCTCACTCTCTCTCTCCCTCCCTCCCTCACTCTCTCTCCCTCTCCCTGTGTGATTCTCTGTCTCTTACTCTCTTCATATTTTACCTACTGCCTTCCAGACATCTCTTTTATTCATTATTCTTTCATTATTCTTACACAGACCTTTTCCTCACCACTTTGTCTTTTGCATTCCCACGCCATCGCTCTGCTTTCCCTGAATCTTCGGATATCCTTCGACATCTCTTACAGTGTTATAATGACTGACATAGACAGTCCGTCTATTAATTAAAAGCGTAGCGTCTAACAGTGAAGAACTGTTAAAACCTTTAACTGATAAAACCAGTATAGTGTTAGAAATCATGTCTACCTAACATTACTGTAAGCAGTGCCAATAAACTGTAGCACTGAAACCGTAGCACTTTGAGTAACAGTATTAGCTGCAATTATAAAGACAGTTATAGTCATAGGACCATCACAAGCAGCATTTACAACAGCCAAAATTGCACTAGCCAAAAAAGGCAGAAGTATACAAATGTTGTACATAAACCTAGGATGGAATCATATATCCCCAGTCCATACAGACTGTGATATATATGAAAAGTCCACAAGGAAGGAGGACAGTGTACCTGCTGACTATCCAAGCCCTCTGGTAGTAGCTATCATTCCCTTCCATTGTGATAATGGCCTGCACTGCAGTACCTGCCCTGAATTCCCTGCTTCCCCTGCTGTATCCTAAATCAGTGTAGTGCCCTCTAGTTGCCTGGAAAAGCCTAGAGGCTCAAACTGAACAGAACAGAGATACAGGTAAGGTAGAAGTTAAACAGGAATCAGGCATGTGAGAGTTAAGTTAAGATACAAAGATTCAGCCAAAGAGGAGATGGATAGATACAGTTAGGATGGACATAATAACTAGCAAGAGAGTAGAAGGCAAAGAAGAAGATGAAGAAGAGAACGGGGGAAGGGTGTCAAAGTCAGGGCATTCCAATTCGAAGCAGCGCAGTGAGGTGATACCTGCATCTTCATTACCGTAGTTGGCCCAATACTCTTCTTTTTCCAACTTAGGAAGCAGTGCCTCTTCCTCGCCCAGCTCGTACTTCGTGGATGTGGATGTGATTGAGGGTTTGCCACCGGAGAAAGGATGGGCTTTCAAGGTTTCTGAGCTCTTCTCAAAGATGCCCTTGGTGGAGCTGATGGGCTTGTGCTTGGAGAACCACCAGCGGGTCTTGGTGCTGAAGGTAGTGGTGGTGGTTCCAGCCAGGGAGCCAGGGTCGGGCAGGGGGCACAGGGCGAAGTCCATCTCACGCAGGAAGCGGAGGTCCAGGCCACGGCGGGGAGCAGGAGAGGCACAGAGCAGCTCAGAACTGGAGACCCGGTTGGACCTGAAGAACTCCCAGAGTGGGCGAGCTTCACAGCCACAGGTCCAGGGATTATTGTTGAGCCTCAGGAATTCGATGGATTCCATATCACGCATTGTCTGCCCAGGCAACTCAGCCAATGAGTTGTTGAACAGGAACAGCATGGTAAGACGGCCCAGATCGCGGAAGGCGCGGCGGTTGACCTGTCGGATGCGGTTGTCGTGCAGCAGCAGGCGGTCCAGGTTGACCAGGCCACGGAACACGTTCTCTGACAGCGTGCGGATGCGGTTGCCATGCAGATAGAGCTGGCTGAGATTGATAAGATCGGCGAACAGGTCATCCTGGAGGAGGTGGAGATGGTTCTCTTGCAGATAGAGGTACTGCAAGCTGTAGAGCTTGTGGAAGATGTCATGGGGGAGGGCAGCCAAACGACAACGGTGCATGTGAAGGCTCTGCAGCTTCTCCAGGCCACGGAAAGCTCCACCCTCCAGGCGCCGCAGGTGAGGGTTATCACCCAGGTCTAGCTCCTCCAGATCACGCAGCTCACTGAAAGCACCAGCCTCAATCCAGGTAATGTTGTTGGAGAAGAGCCACAGAACCTGGAGATTAGAAGGGAAAGGATGCAAGAAAGAAAGGTGGAGAGGGTCAACAAAAGGAGGGGCCAAATGGAATGTGAACAGAAAAGGAAGTGATGATGAGTATAAACAGGGAGAAGTTTTATTAGAATTCGTTAAAGCGAATACATTTACACTTAATGCTTTACAACAGAAACACTCACACAAACAGGCTCTCACTCTCTTACAGACACACATACCTGAGTCCCAAAGCCAAAGGAGCCCACTCTCAGCTCTGTGATGCGATTGTTCTGCAGAAAGACGCGCTGAGACTCATAGGGGACACCGGACGGCACGGAGGTGAAGTTCTGCGCCTGGCAGCTCACGGTCATGGGAGATGGGTAACACACGCATAGGTGAGGGCAGCTCTGCACAGGTGCAGGCTTAACCACAACCAACCAGACCACCAGCCAGAGCGAGAGACCACCTAAAAACACACACACATATATTTATTTTTATATATATATATAACATGTTCCATTAAGCATTAATCTTGGATAATCAGTGCTCAGATAAAACTGTCTAAAGCATGTTCCTGGGCTGTAATGCATTTCTAAATCAGGAAAATTTGAGGGGCAGGGGTGGCTCAGTGGTTAAGGTGTTGGGTTACAGAATAGAAGGTTGGGGGTTCAAGCCCCAGTACCACCAAGCTGCCACTGCTGGGCCCCTGAGCAAGGCCCTTAACCCTCAACTTCTCAGGTGTATAAATGAGATAAATGTAAGTCACTCTGGATAAGGGTGTCTGCCAAATGCCATAAATGTAAAGTCTTAACATGTTTAAAAGAAACCAGTCAGCTTTCCTCACTAATACTCAGTTATTGCAAAACAAACGTTTGAATAATGTACTTCAAATGCAATTATGAACATGAGAACAAAGGTTTAGTGCAAGAGATAATATGCAATACAGTACAGCCCAAGAAAGAAGCAAGCAGCAGAAGGGACTTACTCTTAAAGCCGTGCGCCATGGAGCTTCGTCTGCTCCGCGTAAAGGCAGAAGTTTCCATTCCGAACCAAAGCCGAAAGCGAGTTAGCCTTAAGGAGGCGAGCGGGTCCTTGCTATCTCCGCTGATGCTCTGGTTCCTGAGTCGGAGCGACTGATGAGAGCGAGTGCCGAAAGCTCGCACCGGCTGCCGTTTTAATAGTCGCCCGGCGGCGCGGCGCCTACGTCGGTGGGCACCACGGAATCTCTCCTACGTCATCAACCGGGTCAGGCTCGAGCGAGGGGGTGGAAAAAAAACGGAAGAGGAGGGGCGGTGTTGCCAGATTGGATATTGTTTGTATACAGTACAGACCAAAAGTTTGGACACACCTTCTCATTCTTTATCTTCATGACTATTGACATTGTAGATTCTCACTGAAGGCATCAAAACGAGTTAATTCATAATATAATTCATGTGTAGTAACCTGACTTCTGCACAACACAACTGATGGTCCCAACCCCATTGATAAAGCAAGTCATTCCTCTAATT
>JAOTRJ010000043.1:21855414-21868532 GCA_028564905.1 Leptodoras praelongus | reverse complement strand
TGGATTGGCGCCCTGTCTAGGGTTGTTCCTGCCTTGCGCCCTATGTGGCTCCCCCATGACCCTGAAAAGGAATAAGCGGCCAAGAAGATGAATGAATGAATGACTTGCTCTTACCTATAAATAAGCTGCACCATTCAGAACTGTGTCAGGCTTCTCAGTAGCCATGGTCAGTGCCCATAGGATTGATGGGATTGATGCATCACTAACTGTGCAGAGTGTGTAATTAATGCAGAGTGGCTGTACTGTATGCTGGTTGTGATTTTAGGGCGGGCAGGTATGGCTTAAGGACAAAGATGCCACACACTGCAAACTTTGCGAGAAAGAGTTCTCCATCTCCAGGAGAAAGGTCAGAGCCACAAAGCACATCTTAAAAAATTGTCATTTTAAAATACAGGGTTTAATAAAAATTATATTATATTTATTTATTTTAAAAGTGTGGTTAACTATGAAAAGATTTATTTCTTTTTTTGTAAAAAAAATATATATATATATATTATTTTAAGAATTAAATCTCTGTTAGGTTGACAGTTCTAGGACAAAAAGATCTTGGACACATTTTCCACAATAGGTTGAAAAATGTCATGCAACTCCAGTGAAAGTCTTCACTGCTGCTTGCGTCATTCTCCTCACCCTTGCTCATTGTCCTTTCGTCTTTTCACAGCATCACTGTAGGAACTGTGGAGAAATCTTCTGCAACGCTTGCTCAGATAACGAGTTGCCCCTCCCTGCTTCCCCGAAGCCTGTCCGAGTGTGCGATACGTGCCATGCTCTGCTCCTCCAGCGCTGCTCCTCCAATGCCACATAAGACGTACACCAGCGTGTCCTGCCTAGACCGCCGGCTCGTGCCGTGATTCCCTGCAGTGTGTCAAGCTATAACAGAAGTGACCAAAATGCCTGTTTCCCAGTGTTTGAAGTTTACATTTCACATGGCAGTTCTCCCTGTGGACAGTGTGGAAGTGAGGTAGCTATTTAATGTTAAGTGCCCAGTGAAGGACATGGGTGGGTATGGTCAACATACAGGTTCAAGTCCTTGTATTTTTATTTTTTTTTTTAAAGATAGTCGACTGCCTTCTGCACTACAACTGAGCAGCACTAAAGTGTACTAATACTCCAAGCAGGTAATCAACATTCCAGTCACTGTTCTGACGAATGTAGGGTGAACAGATAATTCTTTGTATAGTGTTAAAAAGCTGTAAGAAATACGATGGGGATTTTATTTATTTTGTATTAAAATGAATGTGTGCCTGGCTGAGAAGCATTATGCCTCTCAAATAGATTAAGCTTTTTCGTAAGCCACTAACGTTTGCAATGCTGCTCAAGTTCGATTGGGACACCTATGTGAAATAGCAGTGCTGAACACAGTATTATTCCACACTAGAGTACATTACGGCTGTACTTAGATGCCAAGACATGTTACAGATCATTTAGACTGCTGTTCATTGACATGAAGTGTCAAATATGACAGTGTATGGAACTGTATACGTTTCAATAATCACTAAAACAAGTACAGTTTCTGTCCTCTTTCCTGTTTGGTTATTTATTTTTACACTTGCCTAAAATCTAGGCGTAGTATGTTACGCGTGATGTAATGGCAACTCTGGTAAGCTGTGTGCCAGCATTTGCAATATATAGCAAATTTCATTCAGAATTTCATGATTTAAGTTACAGCATCTCAATTATATTTACAACAAGCCTGAAGTTACCTGCTGCATGTATTTAGTTCAGTTATTTTTTAACTTACTATCTGCATAAATATTCAGAATATCCATTTAAATCTACTCGCGTACCAGAAAAACTGGTACTGTACAAAATACATAATAGCACCACCTATCCACGTCACTGGTTGCGTCTGCCAGTGTGTATATAAAGCGATAAGACATCTTTGGAAGCTTCTAGAGCTGTTTCCGTCATGAGAATGGCAAGTTGTCATGATTTTGCAGTTTTCAACACAGTTTAATAGTTTTTCAAGGCTGTACCGTGACTACATGAATTCCGGCAAAACCTCAAACTTACGACAGCAGCGTCGGCTGGCAAGAACGGTTTCACGTGATAGGCGTGAAAACATGGCCTCAAGTAACATCAGAATTCAATGCTGGGGCTTCAACAAACATCAGCCTGCAAACTGTACAATGTTCCCTAGCGAGTATTAACTAGTATACCAGTTTTTCAGGCACTTCAGTATATACAGTGCACAAGTTATGTAAATACTTGTTTATAGAGAACACATTTCTCCAAAGTCTCTGGATTACATATTATACACCTCCAACTTGAGTATATTTTGAGTAAGCGACACGAAGTGAAACATTTTATATGCAATTTCTTAATTAGAATCTATTCATTTGCTAATGTATATAATTTCCTATTTAAAAGAATACTTCACTCATTTATCCTCATGTTTCATCAAATAAACATTCTTTAATTTTTAATTCCACAGACACATAGGTGTAAATGGCTGAAATAGCCATTTCTTACATCGTACATCAGATTAGAAGTGAAAGATTCCTGACATCTTTAAATAACACAACCTTGAAAGTCTCACTCTGAAAGATTCACATATTTGCCATGACTGAACACAAAAAACAAACGTTTATTTTGAAACTAACGTTTTTTTTTTTTTAACTTTGGAAGTTTTAGATGCAACAGCCAACAAAAGATTATATGAACAACAAGAATCCGAACAAGAGCCCTGCATTTAACATAACTAGCTCAGAAAAAAAGTGAACAGCCAAACAATGTTCATTGCTAAGGGAAAGGCTTACAAATCGTATAGATGGCAGCCCATCACAGTGTCCTCTGAGAGCGCAGAGCTACATGACAACAAATAAAGCAACACTAGTAAAACTCAAACACATTAGAATCAGATATAAAATTTTTAAGCAAAATGTACAGTAGCTGGTCAACTTTTATATACTTATTTATATACTTCATTTATACTTTAAACTCAACTCTTGACTGGAAAATATTCAGCTTAGGTTTTCTATGAATATGAGAAAACGCCTCTATACAAAAAAAAACTTCAACTTCAAAGTGAAAATTATTTCTTGTACAATGGTGTCGTCAGTACATGCCCCTCGGCCCGCTTCCTCGAGAACCCATGCTCCCAGAGTTGCCATAGTAACTGCCGCCTCCACGACCTGGTTATCCACAGATTTTGTTTTACAGAACAAAAGAAATAATTACATGCAGGAGCCTGTTGAAAGGTATAATTTTTTTTGACAACCCATTTAAGCAGTGTAAAAGCGATCCTCACCCATTTCAGACGCCCCGCTGGAGGTCGAGTTTAAGAAAAGCTCAATGTAACGGTGTTCTGTAGGAGAAAATAACAAGTAAAACCATAAGAAGAGAAATGCACCATCTTTTCATGGGAATATGAAAATCAGGACATTGTGGATACGAGGAACAATAACAGGAAGCACATACGCATGTGATTCTTATCCTTTGACATGGCCGATACAGCGTCTTCATGAGTGGCAAACTCGACGTCTGCCTCTCCTGTGGATTTGCCGTTGGGTCCGACATCGATGTGCACGCGGAGTGGATGTAGTGGTGCAAAGAACTAGAACAAAAAAAGAGACAATTTCAGCATTGAGCTAGTCATGAAGAAGGATCTGTAGGTGATAAGAACCTGGCAGTCTTACATTGGCTATATCTGACTCGGTAGCACGGAACGGAAGGCCTCTCATGTGCACAAAGTGTCCGCTGTGAAAACCCGAGCCTGTGTCCCCTCCATAGCCGTGACTTCCCATTGATCCTCTCCCACCACGGTCTCCCCTTGCACGCTCCTCAAACATCCCATTCCCAAAGCAGTAGTTGTTAAATCCATTGTAATTGTCAAAGCCACCATAACCTGCAGAACAGAGACAAGTTACATTTCAAAGCTTTGACATAGAGTTTAAATAATTAGCTAATAATTCATAAATCAAAGTGATCATTGTTTAGCTGTTGTGACTGTAGCATTATTAGTTTCTGGATTAACGATGAACGATTGAACCTTACAATACAAAGGTCATGATTTTTCATTTAAAACCAGCTCCTGTGAAACATAACATCGTGTCTGCAACAATTTAAATTCAGAATAAATAGCACTACGGTAAGGTAAGTCTGAACAGGGACAAAAGCACAACACTGATCTCAGTGGGAACAATGCATTTACAGTAAATACTTTATAGCATGGTAATGTGAAAATCTACGCTCAGCTGTCTGTTTACCAAGCCTGAAATGCACTTTTGACCAAACGTCCTCTGACATAACTGAGTCATCTAAACAAATAGTCTGGGGGCACAGAATCCGTGTTTGAGTTTGGGGGCAAAAAAAGTCACCCCATACAAGCAAGCCTACAAGAAATGAGTGTAGATCAATGAGTTTGGTGCATGCTAAAATCTCTTTGTGAGCTTAATACACTAAATACTGAATGAAGCCAGTATTTGTAATGATATTGCAGAATGAACACTACTTCATATAATGTCTCAGTTGTATTCTGACTGAATACATACCACCGCTGTAACTACTTCCACTGCGCATCTGGTCCAGAACAGCGCCTCCTCTTCCAGGACCAGGACCAAAGAAGCCCCCACGGCCCATCACCGGCCTGTCGTATGGGCTAGGTCTCTGTCCCACCATCCTTCGGGGGACTTCGTAGTATGCACAGATTTCATTCCGGCTACTTTTGAATATCTCTATGTACCTGAGTTTGTTAAAATGCAAGGTATTAGAAACACATAAAAACATTATCCGTTGTACTTGTTTCACAGAAATGACGAGAGCTTATTGGGCCAATGTCTCAAAAACCCATGATTTATTTAATTACCTCAGCAAACTAAAATGAGTGGATGTTTAAAGATCAGAGGAAGGGACTAAGGGCCTAATGCTACTCTCACTCCAATACTTTACTATGAACAACCCATAAAGCTGTTAAAAATCAATCCTAAAAAGCCCCCACCCCCACAGACACAAGATTAAAGCTAAACATACAGGTTATTCCTCCTTAGATCATTTTCCACCCATGTTACAATATGTGAGAAACATGCCAAGTTTAACATTATAAGAATCTAAAGTATGAAGATGCATGAACCCCAATCCCACATTACAGATAGCATTAATCACCCAGCCCAGTCTTGCCAGCCCCACCTGTGCCCTATTCTTTCCTTGTGTTTCCCCAGAGCTTTTTCTGCTATCTCCTTTGAGGCAAACTGCACGAAGGCTTCCCCTGTGCTCCTCCCCTGGTAGTCCATCGGCAATGTAATCCCATTTGGCACGATTTTCAACCCTTTAACCCAAGGACAAATAACCCCACAGAGGGGGACATGTTAAATAGCAACATTCTCATGTGTAGAAAAGAAAGTCCCCCCAAATTTAGTCCCTTAAAATCATCCCATATAGTTTAAAAATTCCTAAATCACACAACTAATCCTAAACAACAAATTCACTAACAGTTCTGTACAAATTAATCAGTCATGATACGTTAATTAGTGAGAATATGTTAGTCACAAATTAAAGATCAACATTTGGGATAGTATAAGGCATACATGTTGATCTTCACTATGCATGAACAAAAAACACGTAACTATGCACATTAACAAACATTATTCTCTCACAAAATAAAAAAAAAACCAAAAAAACAAAATAAAAAACAAAACCTGTTTAGGTTAGAAAGCATACCTGAAAAGAACTGAACTATCTCCTCCTTACTGCAGCCGAAAGGCAGTCCTCGGAGCCTCAGCATGCAGCCGCTGCTGCTGTCATAATCCGTTGGGCCGCAGCGCTTCAGCACCCAGTCCATCTCGCTGCGGTTTGACTTGAACACTGCACAGTGTGACACACTCAGTGACTCATTTTACAGGCACACTCATAATTCACTTCTTGTCAGATTTGGGCAGTTAGCACATTATTCAAGAAGCCAGGGTAACAAATGGATTTAATCAGTCACCAGGTTAAAAAAAAAAAAAAAAAAAAGATATATATATATCTCAGTTCTTGAAGTTCTTCAAACTGACTTAGCAGGTGGTAGAGATAAATTTTTATAACAGCAATAACTGTACATGCGTTTATTATAATAGGTTGCTTCTACAGCTAATATAGAGGGACTTGCATGCTTGACATGCTTCAAAGTCAGCTTTATTGCCAATACTGCAATACGTACAGGAAATACAGAGGATCGAAAATGCATTACTCTCAGACCCATAGTGCGTCAATAACATTAAACATTAAATAAAAAGATATATGAAATAAACACTATCATAAGATGTGAAAACATGGTATAAAAGGTACAAGATGTATGAAAAATAAACACCATCATAAGATGAAAACAAAAAAATATAGTATAAAAGGTCCCTGATGGTACCGTTTAAACAGTAAAGTGACACGTCTCTGTGAGACATGTTAATATCAGCCTCACAGCATGATAAGCTGCAATATAAGATGATAAAAAGACAATATAAGGGGAAAGGGAGGAGCTGCTGAGGAAATGACTCTTAATAACTGCTATAAGCGATTACAGGAACTAGCTGTAAACTGATAAAAAAAATAAATACAATGTGTTGTTCATTCATTAGTGAAAAAAAAAACTGAATGCCTGTTAAATTGCTGTGGTGCTGATTGTTTTTCTGTAACAGCACACCCTGTCATGGGTGTCACCCTGTCACTCTGTTTTATTCCTAATAATTAGTGAGCATGTGCCGACATAACCAGACTGAAAAAAAGCTCCATGACGAGCAACAAGTTCATTAATGTATAAATGAACAGAACGGCAAACGGCCAACAGTGCTTATCTGAATATTTAACTGATTAAATCTGATTATTGCGTGCATGTACATTTCAATGTCATCCCAAACAACAAGCCAGATATTTCCCACTTGAACCCGGTGCATCTATTACCTTCAATATAACGATGCCCCATATATTTGCGATCTTTTGAGAGGGCTTTTTTAAAGTCCTCTGACGTTTTGAGCTCGATGAAAGCCTCTCCGCTGGGCCTTCCCTCCTTGGAGAAGGTGAAACACACCCCGTTCACTTTCCCTACAATATCACAGTCTACGAGACAGGAAATAAGACTTATTATTAGCTGGTCTTCATGGATCGCAGTAGACAAGATCATCACGGTTACACTTTCTGGGGTAGTTTAAAATGTGGGAAAAGGTTAAGACACTAAAACTGAGCTAGGAACACCAAACTAATCTCTTTTACTACTGGTCTGAAATGATGGAACCTGTGGGAAGAGAAAAGGCTTAAAGCTTAGGTTCGTCATTTCAGCATTAGACCAATAGTACATATGTTGCATGCTTTTGTCACTTCCCAGTTAGATTACTGCAACTCTCTACTTCATGGGCTCCCTGCAAAATCACTTAGACCACTACAGTTAGTACAAAACTCTGCTGCTAGGATCCTTACCTGCACTAAAAAGTCGGATCACATCACACCCGTCCTAGAGAGACTTCATTGGCTGCCAATCTCCATGCGGATCAAATACAAAATACTTCTGTTGACTTTCAAAGCTCTCCATGGCTTGGCTCCTAGTTATTTAACTGACCTCCTGAAACCCTACAGCCCCGCTCGCAACTTAAGGTCTTCTGATTCTGGTCTCCTTGTTGTTCCCAGATACAGACTGATCTCTACGGGTGGCCGATCTTTCAGTGTTGTTGCACCCAAACTCTGGAACTCTCTTCCCTCTTCCCACTTCCTCTCTTTCAGAATTCAAATCTCTGCTCAAAATTCATCTCTTTTCCACCCATTTCTCCCCTTCAGCTTCCTCCATCTGATTGTCTGCATTTATTTGTGTTGTAAAGCGTCCTTGGGTTTTGTGAAAGGTGCTATATAAATCCAACTTATTATTATTAGTGTGATTGCAGTAGGCAATCACACTACTGTTCTTCTTAAGTATTATTATTAATTTTATTCCGCCGGGTACTTTTGTCCGTCTATCAACTGCCGCAGTTTTCGAAATATCGACACCGTTCCAACTCTAAATCGTCCGGTACGGTTGGGAATGGGGCTTGTATAAGGATAAGGGTTCGTCGCACTCGTTTACCCTCCACACTCGTTTTTCTCGCCTTTTTTCCCCATAGACTCCCAGCCTTTTGCCTTTCAGTTTCTAATTTTCTGTCACCAGTACTTCTGATTGAATAACACTTTGTACACACACTATGACCAGTCTGATCAACTGTATTGACACTCCCAGCTACTGTATGGTCACACACACACTCTCCTGGGTTTGATCAAAAGTATTGGCACCCCCAAAACACACACACACACACACATCACTGCTTCGATGCAATCACACTAGCATTTTCTTCAGGAAATGCACCTCTCTATTATTAATTTTATTCCGCCGGGTACTTTTGTCCGTCTATCAACAGCCGCAGTTTTTGAAATATCGACACCGTTCCAACTCTAAATCATCCGCTAAGGTCGGGTATTGGGGCGCTTGTATAAGGATAAGGGATCGCCGCACTCGTTTACCCTCCACACTCGTTTTTCTCGCCTTTTTTTTCCCCCAAAGACTCCCAGCCTTTTAGTTTCTAATTTTCTGTCACCAGTACTTCTGATTGAATAACAGTTTGTACACACACTATGACCAGTCTGATCAACTGTATTGACACTCCCAGCTACTGTATAGTCACACACACACACTCTCTCTCTCCTGGGTTTGATCAAAAGTATTGGCACCCCCCAAAAAACACATCACTGCTTCGCTGCAATCACACTAGCATTTTCTTCAGGAAATGCACCTCTCTAGTTGTTATTATTATTATTATATGACTAGTAGTAAAAGAGAGAAGTTTAGTGTTCCTAGTGGATTGTTTTTGTACAAGGTTTTTAACCCATTTTAATGAGTTTACCAGAAAAAAACGAGGCCACTTCCTCCTGGGTACATGACCAGGGTAAGCCTCGGATTCGCACCACGTATCCCTCGTCGCTGTGAGACATGTTAATATCCGACCTCGGCTCAGGTACTGAAATAACCACACACAAATCATACCAGGTTAGCGAGGAGTTCATTATTTTAAGGCTTTAGAGCAACAACTTCGTTACACTCCATGGATTCTGTATCATATAAATAAATAAACAGCAGTAAAGAGTAAATCCGTTGCTAGCTTCACCTCACCTTGCTTTGCTAGTCTAACTTAACTAGCTAATATCCTGCACGCCGAAAACTTTATTCACCCCCATTTAAAGTGGCCCTCATAAAGCTTTCACAAACAACTAAACTGACTTTTTTGCTCATTTTTCATTTCATTTCCAATTCACTCAAATTCGCCCTTAGCTAAATAAAGTCTTCTCATAAAGATTATATTTCTGTGCGCACAGGAAGTACTCGGCTAGCTAGCAAACCTGCGTTACGCTAATTTACGCTAGCTTAGCAAACTGGACCAAACTGTACACCAAATGCTGCAACAAAAATAAAACATACGCTGTTTTCCCGTATATAGACCTGATTAATATAATAAAAACATAATAATAAAAGCAGAAGAGACGTCTATGTCTAACGTTACCTCGTATATTTGTCCGCCGTCTGAAGTCTGTCCTTTCCCCCTACAGGTTGTGAACGAGCAGTTACCAGAGGTACGGCGTAAACCAGGTTGCCAGATTCTACTACATAAAACCCCCCTTCAAGTATTTCAAATCACTGTTTCGTGCAGCCAGCACTTAGACGTTAGTAACGTAGTTTTGAGGAAGTGGGTGACAAATATTTATATCGCATTTGCCATATTCATCGTGGAGCTTTTAAATGTAGGTTTATTCATATTTATTAATATAACGAACCCATAAATCACGTGTATTCCGGCTGAAATGTGTGTGATATGTTTTGGGGGGAATTTATTTTCCTATAAATAGTGTGATTTGGTCCTGCTTCTGCTACTAACACGACTGTTTCACTACGGACCTCAAGTGACAGTATTGACTATCACTGATATGACCATGTGCGGACACTCGATATCCTCTTAGGTGCTTATATAGGAACTAAAGTTTAAGCAAATGTTTCACGGCGGAAGAATATAACAGGAGCACGTCTGTCATGTGATTGGCTGTCGCCCGACTATGTCTCCGTTTATCTGCATAAAGTTGAACTTTGGCCATGTTGCACAGTGTAGTCCAGCTAGCATTGGAAATGAATGACTTCTGGCTGTGTTGTCGCTGCCGGTGTGAGCACAGGGTTATAAAGCTTGGGTGATATTTGCAACGCGAATTATCCACAACTAATCACGGCGCTATGATTTGCTATGATGCTGTTTAACTTCACTAGCAAGCTGTCTATGGCTAGTCAGCATGCTAATGTGTTAAAGCCTCGCGAATTATCTCAGAAATAAATTTTGGTTACAGTAACGGGGTTATCAGATAGTGACTTTACTATATAATCTAATAAAAAAGCAAAATTAAATTTCTACAAAAACACATGTCTTCGGGTTTTGGTCCGCCATCTTGGTTTTTTAGAATATTTGCATAAACGCGATTTGATTGGTTAGCGCCTGCTCTGAAAAATTTGCATAAACGCGATCTGATTGGTTAGAGCTGTAAAATGTGCATAAATGCGATTTGATTGGTTAACGATTTGATTGGTTTGTTTATTTGGACAATTATTTTACACAAGTCTCATCATTAAGTGAACTGAAGCCTCCAACGTGTAGGTGTAAATCCAGCCTAAGGAATAAAACATACCAGAGCACTGTATTATAAGAAAGTAATAAATGGCCTGGTACAAGCAAGGTTGGTGCTGTTTTCAGATTGTAAACTGTACTGTAATCTGGCAATGAGTTACTGTAGTTTATACAATTTATGTATTCTGTATATTAACCTGATGTCTTGCTGAATATGCCTTTAATGTCTGCTTATAGAGAACTGCCTTGTGGATAGGGAAAATTAAAGATTTATCTAAATTGTGCGTTTTACACAATCTGGCAACCTGTCATCTGAAATCTCGCGAGAGCTGGAGTTTGTCTGGGTTTCGCCTCGGGTCGTTTGTGCAGGCAGGCAGATCTGGGGCTGCAGTCTGAACCACTGAACCAGTCAGACTGACATGGATGAAGGTAATGCAGGTTATTCAGTAAATCGTGGTTTTGTTTAAGGTAAAGTCTGATTTCCACACTGGAAATACATTTGCATTTCCATAAAATATTATAAAATGCATTTAATACCATTTCATTTTCATCATTCTTCATCATGAAGCACAGAATCATGTGCATATGTTGTAGGTTTTATTTTTTTATTTTTTTATTTAGAAAATGTCCCAACTATTCTGCACACACACACACACACATTAGGTATACCTTATAAGTACCAGGCTGGACCCCCTTTTACCTTCATAACTGCCTTAATATATTCTTCATGGCATAGATTCAACAAGGTTCTGGAAACATTTTGGTGATTTTGGTCCATACTGACATTATCGCATTACAGTTTCTGCAGATTTGTCAGCTGCACACCTATGATGTGACTCTCCTGTTCCACCACATCCCAAAGGTGCTCTACTGGATTGAGATCTGGTGACTGTGGAGGCCATTTGAGTACAATGAACTCATTGTCTCGCTCAAGAAACCGGTTTGAGATGATTTGAACTTTGTGACATGGCTGACAAGAAAGTATGCACATGACCATTAAAGGTGTTCTACTCTACTTGGGGAAGATGAGGGGAGGAGAGGGGAGGACAGCTTTGAAAATTAATATTTTTCAAACACAGTTGACCTGGTTGCTGTATTTTGAGATGTATACAAATAACTGTGTTATTTGGGGATTGAGGAAGTAGCCTAAAAGCATAAAGGGGGAAATAACATAAATTGTAAGAGCTGTTTTTGGATTTACGAATTAGACCGCAGTTAAACCAACAACTTTATATAAAAGTTTATGCATATGTCTAATGAGAATAAAGGTTCAAATGTCAGTTAACCTGAATTATCCTATGTTTCATTCATCCTTCATTTCCGTTAAGTGTTTTGTTCCGTTTCGGGGTCATTATGCTTCAAGAGTCTAACCTGAGGAACACTGGGTATGAAGCAGGATTACATGGCTATTTGAATGACAGACACAAGGTTACATTGATACGCAAGTCTTTCATCAGTACACAAGCGCAACACCCGAATACCACCATAGTCCATCACCTAACTAAAATTTCTTTGGGCTGTCAGAGGAAACCAGAGTACCTGGAGAACCCACGCAGACACGGGCAGGACCCAGACCGCTCCCACCTGGGGATAGAGCCCAGGACCTTCCTGCTGTGAGGCAACAGTGCTAGCCACCGTGCTGTCCTACCTACACGAGCAGAACACAAAGAAAGTTTACCCACTCTAACCTGAGATCAACCTGGTGAACCTGAAGGTGTGAGGCAACAGTGTTATTCTCTGCCTTCCTATGGACAAATACAGTTCAATACAAATGACATTGTAATATTTTGTATTTCAATATATACACTTAATAATAGATCTTTGAATCATATTATTCATCCCTTTTAGTTTGTTTATGGAAGCAGAAATCTGCATTGTAGGCTAAATTCTCAGATATCAGTAGGCCTGTAAACTGCTCTAACCAACGTTAAGTATGAGACTGTTCAAGGAAGCCTGGGAGATTTACACTGAAGGCGGCAGGCGCAGTGCCAGTGTGTTGCCTTCATTAAATAACAGTGTGCTCCTCCTGCAGTCTCTTAGACATGACGGGCAGAGAGAAAGGGGCTATCATCCAGACATCTGACTATAATAATCTCGAACAGTAAATTTTAATAGAAATAATAAAAATAATATCTGTATTGTGGCTGTAGTGTAGTGATCCAGATGCTAGGATTTGCATTGAAAAATGAGCTCATCAGTTTTTTTATGCATTTATATTCATGAAGGGGTAAAGTGGGATGTACAGGGGTTAGACAATGAAACTGAAACACCTGTCATTTTAGACCACAATAATCCTGCAAAAGTCCTGCACAGTGGTCAGAGGGATTTTAAGCCATTCTTATTGCAGGATAGTGGCCAGGTCACTACGTGATGCTGGTGGTAGAAAACGTTTCCTGGTATGCTGATATCACCCTGGATACCGTGGCTCTTGATACATTACAAAGACTTACTGTCTTGGTCACATGCGCCAGCAAGACGTGCACCAACAATTTGTCCTCTTTTGAACTCTGGTATGTCACCCATAAT
>JAOTRJ010000043.1:21210958-21223896 GCA_028564905.1 Leptodoras praelongus | reverse complement strand
ACACACACACACACACACACACACACACACACACACACACACACAATAATCTAGTTGCATACGTGTACACACATCTAAACTACAAATACTTTATTGAAGCACCTTTTGATTTTATTACACCACTCAGTCTTTTTGGGTTTCAGTCCATCTATATTTTCGGACCCTTCCTTCCATTTTAGATCTGTCAATCTGTTAGGACATTTACTTTTAGACTTTATAGACTTTTAATTGGATTCAGTTCTGGGCTCTGGCAAGGCCATTCAAAAATACTGATCATTTGGTTAACTCATTCCTTTGTTGATTTGGATGTATGCTTTGGGTGGCTGTCATGCCGAAAGGTGAAATTCCTTTACATCTTCATTACTAGCAGACAGTTTTGCACTACCATCAACTTCTATTTGCAGATATTCATGATTCCAGCTTCACAAAAAGCCTGAAGAAAAGCGGCCCTAAAGTGTCATGCTGGCACCACCATGCTACACCATGGACTTGACGTTCTTTTGGTGATGGGCTTTTTTTGTGCCAAACAACCCTTTTTGAATTATGCAATTATTATACCTTTTGGAATTGGATTTATCATACCAGAACACATTTAGCCAGATGGTTTAGGATGATTTAGTTGGGCTTGGATGTTTTCTGTGAGAAAGTGCTTCTGTCTAGTCACTCTACCTCTACCCCACAGCCCAGATGTGAAGAATATAAGAGACTGACTGTTGTTACAAGCAGAGAACAATCAGTACTTGACAGATATTTCTGCCGCTCCTTTAATGTTGCCATAGGTTTCGTGGCAGCTGTCCTGGTCAAATTTTGACTTGTTGTTTTGTACATTTTGGAGAGACGTCCTGTTCTTGGCAATGTCACTGTGGTGCGCCATTTTCCGCACTTACTGATGATGGCCTTCACGGCATTCCCTGGTACATCTAATGTTCCATTACTTTTCAACAAATGACATCTTGTACATGCTTTATAAGCTCTTTGTGGATTATGGCTTCAGCAGTTGGATAAAACCAAGAAGATTTATTTTTAAATCCTACAGATATAGCTGATTTTTATTTGAAGAATTTCACTGCTCACAGCTGTAGGATAAATACTTTTGAACATGATCCTGAAAGCGATTGATAGGTCACAATCATAAAAGGGTGTACACACTTATGTAACCGGTTTATTGTAAGTATTTTATTTATCCGATTTGTTTTTACTTGTATTTTATACACAATAATTTCACATTGAGGGTGGAAAACGTTCTGATATGATGGAGCATGCTGTAATTATTTTGCATCACAAAAACCTGCCATTTTAACAGTGGTGTCTAGAACACTTTATGTACATGCATAGGTGTGTGTGTGTGTGTGTGTACATGGTACTTTACTGTGTAGATCACACAACAGTAAAACAGATGGACATATGGCTAATAGGATTTAGTTTATGATGCTTCCCTTTGGCATAATTAGTCCTGCACACGGATATGCTCTAAACTATGGAGAATGACATGCAGCAAGAGCAGGTTACTCTGCCTTGGGCTGCTCCCAGGTGACATGGCAGCAGCATTTGGGTAATGAGCTAATAACAGACAATTTAATAGCACCCAAGAGATCCTGCACCAGTTACTGCATCAACCAGGACATTAGTCTTTCAACAGCCTGTTCTGTTCTTTTCAATCTGTTTTTCACACAATACCCTAACATACACCATGTATGCAATATATTTTTTCTTAAAGGTCACGTTAAGCGTTTGGACGACTTTTATTGTGTCAGTTGAAAAAAAATAAGTGATTTTCAGCCACACAAGAGCAATGGCCGCAATAGCCAGACTCCTTTCTAAGAATTCTTTAGTGTCATAGTAGGAGGATTCTTCTAATCTGCTTTTCCGTTTCATTCAAGCTAATCTAAACCAATCAGAAACACAGGAGCACATGCATTATTCCCAGCTCCCTAGAATGTTGGAAACGGAGTAAGAGAGAGGTCAGCTTTTGTCCAGCACGGCTCCTTAGCAAGCCAGCTGCACGAGGATGAGTCTCTGCTGTTGTGCAGCCCACCACCTCTAACAATAACACTCATTTACACAGGCTCTGTTCAAATCAACCACACTTGCATTTGGCTTTGCCAGAAACGCCGAGTCTGAAACAACCCTGCTGTTTAGATAAGAACTGATTTTTAGCAGCGAAATAAAGAAACCAAAGATGTTCTCCAGCTGTACATCTGAAGGAAAAGGTAGAGTAAATAATGGGCTTGGCACAGACAATACATACATGCCACAAGCCAGGGATTCAGGAACGTGGAAAGAAGCACGGCGATAATGACTGGAGTGTTTACTGTATTCTGACACTAAACGCCTTATTTTGGAACAAAATATAGGTTGTCAACTAGCCACTAATGCAAAACAGTTTCAAAGACATTTAGAGGTCCATGCTGGTAGTGAATGCTGTTAGTTTTATAGCAAGTAAAGTATGAAGTTTCTCACCTATCTGCAGGGGATCTTTCACAGCTCTCACCCGATAGAGCTGCTCTCCACGCTGGAATTCATCAGGGCTCCCATTGGCCAAGCAGGAATACAACCTGCAGAGAGCATGAAGGAAGATGAGAAAAGAAGAAATGTAAGAGATGGAAAAGCAGAAAAGGGCAATCGGTTGTATGAATACATTAGTCAGTGCTATTCATGGACAACAAATGGCTTTAAAACTGAAGACAAAATACAGTGTATGTGTGTGTGTGTGTGTGTGTGTTTGTGTGTGGAAACCTAAGCAGCTGCTGGCCTGAAACACAGAGAAAAGAAAAACAATCCCACACACCAATGCACGTTCAAAATCTGGACTTTACCGTCTCTATTCATCAAATCTGCATAAACGCGAATCGGGAAGACATACTAATGCATCTGCTTCATGACACAGCTGTACACATCAGAATGCACTATGAGTCCTCATCAATCAGCGTCAGTCGCATGCACGAAAGCCCCTGTTCACTAGTTCCTTATTTACACATCATATGCCTACAGCACATTATTTACATGAAACATGCTCTGGTTGTTGAAACAGTGAACCAAGAATAAGAAAGCATTCAGGAACCTGCACTCATCCAAGAACTAAGGATAAATGTAAACAGAGAGAGGGAAAAATTTGTAAAGCTGACCTGCTGGTATTTGTTACCATGGATGCTTAAAATAAAGAGTTTTTTGAAATCCATAACAATGAGACACACATAGAGTTAAGCATGATCACATACCTACAGTTAGTTGAGTAAATTACTTAAATGTCTAGCTATGTTTTTATTCATTTATGACTCAAATCATTTATGAAGTCAAATTTAAAACCAAGTACGTTATTTATAAATCTAATAAGCCAAGTTTCTATCCTGAACCTCCAGCAGCTAAGAGTAAAACAGTGCCGAGTCTCCTGCACAGTTCTGAATGGAAAGATTCAGTACCTGGAGGTTCAGCATAGAAACTTGGCTCATTTGATTCTGCATGACATAATATGACTAAAAACACACAAATCATTAAATGAAAGAAAACTAAACTAGAAGTCAAACTCCAAAAAAGCAGACTAGCCTAAATGTAATATCAATGTTTGGCTTTGACATGAAATTAGGCAATAACCTCAAAAAACAAAAAACAAAAAACATTTGAAGATATCCAATTATCTTTAAACATTCAGTGCATGAGACCATCAGTCCAATGAAGTCTAAGAGTGCCTGAACACAAATACGCCTATTACTCATCAGATGCTAAATAAATAAATAAATAAATCTCGGCACAATCTTCTCCCTAGACGGCTACATCATAACAAAAACATGCGCAACATGGACAAATTAGTTTGCACAATTTTTCCCTCTTTACTAGACCTTAGGATTATGTTACTCTGCAAAGAACCCCAAAACTCTGGAGTTCGATGTCAGTCTTCACTGATATATACTAACCTGATGGCCAGGAGGTGTCATTCTTACCTGATATCCTCCTCATTTTCAGGAAAACTCCAGTAGGCAATGCGAAGCTGAAGCTGCTCAGGAACAGGAGGATAAACTTTCTCCACCACCTCAAACGGGATATGGAATGCCACTTGCTTGGCTGACAGCTCCACCAGAGGGATAACCTGCCCATCTGAGAACACAGCAAGAATATGAGACCTTAAATATCTCTTTCATACAACAATACACATGTAAGCAATCCCTTAAGTTGAATATTCTCTTGTTAGTACAGTGTTGTGGGGGGAAAAAACATCTAGCAGTCCTTGACATTTCCCTTAAGGAAAGTAAACAGTTCTTGTGGTTAATCACAAGAATCCTTCATCACGCTTTGTCGAAATTATTTGTTCACTGTAGCAACACACAGGCTACCATAAGCACAGGGGAAATAAATGGCCGAATAACCTCATTCGAAGACAGAAACCACACTGGCGCTGTGACAAAAATAAAACGGCTGCTCTCACTTTACCAATGCGCTTTCGAGCGCACGCATCACAGCCGAACATATTTGGAGTCAGGCAAGCTGTCAAAACAATGCAGACACAGATGATGGCTGCAGTTCAGACAAATGAAAAGGAGGAGAATAGTTCAAGCCTTAGAAGCGAGGCTCAAGTCGTCAGGCCATCTATTCTCCCTTTGAGACGCACTGGCTGAGCAAACAAAGGTTTATAAAGTGAGTGGGGGTAGGACAGCCGCCAATAAGTCCTAATAGGTCCAGAAGGGTTACAAGTTCGGTGCTAACGTATCCCCTTACCAAAACACTTAAACGCAAACAGAAAGAAGACGTGTGAATGTATAAACCCCATTTCCAGAAAAGTTGGGACATTTTCTAAAAATGCAATAACTGAAATCTGGAATTAGTTTACCCACTTGAACCCTTACTTAACAGACAAAAGGACAAAATAAACAATTTTCAGTCTTTTCAAACACACACTTAAGTCTACATGTTAAATATAAACAAATTTAGAAACTGATGACTGCAACACACACAAAAAAAGGTTAGGTTATAGCAGTCATGGTCTGGTGGTTAGGGTGTCTGCCCCGTGATCGGAAGGTCCCGGGTTCGATTCCCGTGACTGACAGGACTTGGCTGAAGTGCCCTTGAGCAAGGCACCTAACAGCCCCTAGTGTGTGTTCACTAGTGTGTCTCACTGCACGGATGTGTTAAATGCGGAGGTTGCATTTCACTGTGTGCAAGCACAAGTGACAAATATGTCTCACTTTGTCTTTGGAAGACTGGTCTGGTCCCACAATTAGGTCATATAAAAGTTAGGTCAGTATAAAAGTGGTATAGTCTTTGTATGGGCCGCCACTTTGTGCCAAACTTCAGAATTGTAAGTCAGTTCAAATACAATGTTTCTCAGTGGAAGACTGCAAAGAATGTAGTTCTTTCATCATCTCCAGTTCATAATATTATAAAAAGGTCAGGGAGATCTCAGTGCGTAAAGACCACAGGCGGAAACTGCTACTGAATGTGCATGACCAGACCACGGGCGGAAACTGCTACTGAATGTGCATGACCAGACCACAGGCGGAAACTGCTACTGAATGTGCATGACCATCGAGCCCTCAGGCAGAGGGTGAGAGCAGAATTCATGGTTCCATCAATTATGACAAGTCGTCCAGGTCTTGCAGAAGCAAAGCAGCCCCAGAGCATCACACTACCACCACCAGGTTTGACTGTTGGCATCATGTTCATATGGTGCTTATGAATGCAGCATTATCTTTATACTAAATGTAACAGAAACCATGTCTTCCAAAAAAGTTCCACCTTTGACCTATTAGTCCACAGAATATTATCCCAGTTGTGGGTCTTCTAGATGTTTTTGGCTAACGCAAGACAAGCCTTTGTGTTATTTTTGGTTTTACGCATTGCAACTCTCCCATTTACACCGTTTTGCCTGGTGTCTTTCTTATTGTGGAATCTTGCACACTGACCTTAACTAAGGCAAGTCAGGTCTGCAGTTCTTGTTCTTCTGGGTTCTTTTTGACCTCCTGGATGATTCAATCAATAGACATTTGGTAAAATTTTGCTAGGTAGGATGGTCACTCCTGGGAAGGTTCACTACTGGCTCTTTTAACACTACACGTTTCCTCCATTTGTGGATAACGACTCTCACTGTGGTTCGCTGATGTCCCAGAGCCTTAGCAATGTCTTTGCAACCCTTTACAGACTGGCAAATTTCAATGAGTTTGTTTTGTATCTGTATTTGAATCTATTTAGAATGTGGCATCATGTGCTGTTTTGTTGAGACCTTCCATCCTGCTTCACATTGCACAACAGTTTCTATATAAGTGAGCTTTAGATTCAACAGATCTGGCAACTAATCTTGAACTTAAATCAGTGGAATGACCACTTAAAAGCTGCATTATGTGTTTACTCATGCTAACTTTATCTTATATTGAAATTACTTTGATAATCTGAAACATTTAAATATGACAAATTAGCACAAATAGAAGAAATGTATACATAGTTTTTACTATTTATTTATTTCTAAAAGAACCTTTGGGCTACATATAAACGTACAACAGGTACATGTTATAATGGTATAATCGTATCTAACTGAAACAGAAGAATGACTAAATTCTCCTCTGCAGGTTTACAGGTTCTCATGAGTCCCTCATAAAACTTCACTTTTACAACATGCATTTATGAGTCTTGATGTATAATTTTCTTAATATGTTAACTTTACTTATATACTAAACACCGGTCCAGACCATGTCAGGCATTCATTTATATAATACATTATATAATGTTGGTATATTTCCGGAATATTTCCTCATCTCTAACGAAAATGAAATGAAGGGTCAAATGGAAAATAAAGAGAGATGCACTGGTGGTGTGGAGAAGCATTATGATTGTGATTAAAACCATGTGCCGTAGAAAATTCAACGGGGAGAGCTTTAATGGGCTAATTTGCCTAGTTTCATACATCAGGATAACATTCACTGACATCAGGGGGTTTGTTATGACAAGAAACAAACTTAAGGCGATGTAATCCACTACCCTGGGTTACTTTTGAGCTGACATAACAGACGCTGAGATAATGCTGTATCACACAACTACACACCGAAACCAAGTATTGCTCATCTGCATTCAATTTTCTCAAGTCATTGTTGGACAGAATGAGTGTTAGCCCTTAGAAAGCCACAAACAGTTTTCTGGAGCAAAACTGCTGTTTATTTCTAAATGAGGAGCGGTTTACTGTTCAGACGACGCATGAAAAGAATCAAAGCTCTATGCAACCCGTCTTCAGCTCTCCATGTTCAAAGCGCCCGTGGTGTTGAGGGTTAACAAGCTGGCCACAGTAAGACACAGAGCCGGGGCTGTAATATGCCGGTGCCATGATTTCATGAAAGTATACTACTGGTTAGAAAAAGACGGAGCGCAGTGAAAGCAATAAGCTCGATATGGAATGCTACTAAAGTAGCGCTACTCCCTGCCTCTGCAATATGGCAAAACAGATGGATTTCCACATGGCATGGGTAAAAAAAAAAAACACCACAGTGCTCTAAGACTTGGACAAAAAAACATATTTCCACATTTGTCAGATTGTGTCTGTTGTATGTAGGGATCCTGTTCAGAAGAAATAATCCCTAAAACAGAAACAAGCCCAGGCTGCCCAAAAGAACAGAAATTCCCATTTGCGTGCAAAATGAGGCAGAAGCAACCTGCAGTGTAGATACTGGATCCCGGGACTGATTAATATGCAAGTCTTACATGTATCATTTTTCAGCAACCCTAACCACAGCCCTTAAATACCAGCCTAAACGGGAAGCGGGCACTGACCCACAACCTTTGAGAGGCTGAGAAGATAGCCTTTGTTTATGCTGGCTTGCTTTGGTGACACATACGGAGCCCTGCCAAAGTTTTATACTGAACAACCATTTCTGTCTCTAGTTTTTGGTTATCCAGAACCAAGAACTGTTAATATCACGGCTTGGGGGGGTAGCGTCATTTTTTCGACATCTAAATAAGATAAGGAACAGTACAGGAGGTTTGGAAGATTGCTGAAAATGAACAAAATCTTACAACCCCAATTCCAATGAAGTTGGGACACTGGGACTATTTGCTGACGCAGTTGTTCAAAGTACTGAACCTCACCCCATCCTTGCTTGTGAACGTCTGAGCCTTTCAGGGAGGCTCCCTTTATACCCAATCATGACACTCGCCTGTTTCCAATTAACCCTTTCACCTGTGGAATGTTCCAAACAGGTGTTTTTTTGAGCATTCCTCAACTTTCCCAGTCTTTTCTTGCCCCTGTCCCAACTGTTTTGGAACGTGCAATTTGCAGGCATCAAATTCAAAATGAGTGAATATTTACGAAAAACAATAAAGTTTATCCGTTTGAACATTAAATATCTTGTCTTTGTAGCGTATTCAATTGAATAGGAGTTGAAAAAGGATTTGCAAATCATTGTATTCTGTTGTTATTAATGTTTTACCAGACGTCCCAACTTCATTGGAATTGGGGTTGTATTTTGTAAATGTCAATCTGCATCTCGGACTGACGTTCATGCAATATAGTGTCGTCAATTCAGAGAGGAAACTGGAGAAACCAGAGAAATCCCCTACAGGGACGGAGAGTAACCGGAGCTCAGGATTAATATCCTGGCTAAAATGACACTGCGACACTCTAAACGTAAACCAGTGAAGAAAATAGTCTTACTGGTGAGTAAACAGGATTTACATTACTAATGCTTATTTACAAATCTTCATGTGATTATTGTCTAGAAGGTCTGTGTGTTATGTCTCAAGACACTTGATTTGACCAATGTAAAGCTTCTACGCTTTGTGTGATGATGAACTGGTTCAGCGAAGCCAGCGGACATAAAACCCAGTTCACAAAAGAAAAAAGGTTTGATAGATGACCACTTAAAGGAAATGTGTCTGTATATTCTGCTACTAACATGGCAAAAAAAAAAAGTTTAATTTTTCACCCCCTTCAATGATATTATCTATGAAACAAGATCATATGTCGTGGTCTTTGCCAGATTAAAATCCCATGCCTGTCACATGATGTCTAATGCTAGAATATTCCTTGATTTCCCTCAGGAAGGGAACTTCTGGAAAAGATGATATGCAGAACCAACATTGTAACAATGACAAAGACAGTTAAAGGGCGTGCAAGAGTAAGTGAATGAGCATTGACTCAATTAGACCAGACCATGTGGTACACTCATAGCCAGTCATAAGCTGACTAAGCCATTGAACAGGAGGCTAGTAAACATCTGTGGCTTTGTCTTATATATTCACATGTCTGAGACTGAACTACTCATCGACCCCCTGTCTCAAAGCAGATAAATAAAACACAAGGACAGTCAGCAACCACAACTCTAAATAAAATAAGGTCGGAGTGATCCAAACGCTTCGCTTCCTGAAGCATGAAAAGCTTCGGGCATGTGACATACCTCTGCGTTACCTCTTAAACCAAAAAAACAGGGGATTTGCCAGCAGGGCGAGTGAGCCGTACAAGCTCAGCAGCATTAGACAGAATTATTAAATAGGGGGTTTATTGCCTAACCACAATACCGTGCTCTGAGGCAGTGACCTGCACAAGACAAAGCTCTTTTTACAGCCTTCCCTCTGCTCTACTACACCCAACCCCCACTGCTCCTTCAAACCAAACACCATAAGGCCCACGTCTAGAAAAAAAAAGAGCCTTGTCTGACTTGCTTAATAAGTATTACTCTTGTACCTTTAATTACAAAAGTTTAAGCATGCCCAGTTTTGCTTTCACAACCATAAAGATGCTGAGGTTAGTTCCTCTACATCTACTGATGCACATTACTACGTCAGCCCGGGTTTCTCTCACACCAGGAACTTTCAGTAATAACACAACTAACCCTGTGAGTCTGGCTACTCAACACGTCACTCATACACTACAGGTACTTCGTTTTCATTCAAAATGAACAAAACTCCATCAAGAAGACCATCAGTAAGAATGACAGTTTATTTAAAACATCTTTATAATCCCCTAAAGAACACTCTGTACTCCATCTTGGTCATCTTGTTGAGCTCTGAATTCTAGTCTATTTCATCCGAACAGTTACATTAGGAAAGGGAGATGTTTTAAATCAACCTGCCTTTAAACGTCATAATATAAATCATCAAACTTTTTTTTTTATGGCAAAACAAATTCATAGGCCCGTACAGCACAGACTAATTTTATAGGTATAACCCAGATGTTAAAGTTAATCTGGCGGATCATTTTCACGTGATGTCTTATTTATTCCTCTCCACCCATACAGGCTAACCTAAACCAGCTGTGACAACTGTGTTAAAAGGCATATTCATGTTGCATGATCATATTAAAAGCAAGTTTAGCTGAGCGAGTTACGTTTTAATCAGATTAAACCGTAAAGATTCATGATATTTAACTAGAATAATTCACTAGTTGAATGCAACACTTTTAAATAAACAAACCCCCTATTGGCCATGCTTGACAGACACCTGGGGATCCCTGGACCCCGGTTTGAGAGCGAGCTGAGGGCATCTGAACGACTCTCTCACGCAATGCATTGCATTGCGGTTAACTTTAAGTCAGAGTCAGAGTCACTTCGGAGGTGACAGGGTTGCCGTGCAATTCTGAAAATATCTACTAAGGTCAGAGGTAAGAGCAAGGGCACAGGGGAGTGACAGGGATCGCATTACAATGACAATGCCTGTTCATAGACAGACTGTTTCGTAACACAACAGTCTGAACTCGGTTACCTTTAATCTTAACAGTAGGCGAGTTCGGACCAGCAGACTGCTTCCTCCATCCTCTCCAGTTCTGACACAGGCTCTCTGCTTCTGAGATGAAGGAGCAAAGGGAATCCTCTTCGAAGCGGTCCGAGTCCTCGAAGGAGAACCTTTCTCCGTCTTCCCACTCTGCGAACATCAGTTCCATGACATTGGCTGGAGGTGAAGGTGGAAGGAAAAAAAAAAAGGTGAAGCTTTGCAGTGAGTTGCAGCTCAGGCAGGGCAGGACAGGACAGGACAGGACAGGACAGGACAGGACAGGACAGTTCAGCTCACACAGCTGACACACAGAGTGCAGGCTGAGTGCATGGGCGAAGAAGAGCACTTCCACTAGGGCAACTTGTTTGAAGCTTTGGGGGAGGGGGACTGAAGTGAATCAAAACACAGCAAGGAGCAACTCGCCCAAAGTCTCTTAACTACTCCACGCACACTTCTTCTTCGAGGCCTGTTTACGGTGACAACACACACGGTGCATCAAAACTACCTCCATCCACTCCTACCAGTCAGATCTGCTCTTTAGGCATCGTCCTGGAAAGTTAGTCCATGTTTTTCAGAATGTGGTCCCACTTTCAACAAAGTCGAACTTAGGTCTGATTCTTGAATATATCCCCCAAAAAATAAACATTGATCTATAAGCCTAATCTATAAGGCTAAAACTAAATTCACAAAGTAGTACTTTCTACCCTTTTTACATTTCTGATAACCTAGACACTTCAAGTTGATCCCAAATGAAAACCCTTTTTCTTGGACCTTGGTTCTTGTTTAGCTTTTATTTCTGCAAGGAACAAACTGTCCAGTGAAATCTCCACTCCATATGTTGCTTTATGCTGCCATTATGACACCCAGACAGCTAGTTTTTACGCCAAATATTCACGTGACACCATAAAACTACGTGCAAAGTTACTATAACTTACGATTCTTTCCTTCCTCCACAACGATCCCTTTCTCTTTTTACCCCCCGAAACCAGCTGAGCCACTCTGCTCCACAAAAGCAGCTACTCTGATGCCGGCTAGCAAACCTAGCTAGCTAAATGACAAGCTAACCATCACAGCCACCGGTAAAAACAAAACACGCTCCAATTCTAACAACACGCCTGTCTATCATCCATGTAAACACGTTCAACTTAAAACAACAAGTCGATATCCTTTACTTAAAACTACTTATGTGTGTTTTTTTTTACAGTTCAGGCATGTGTATATATATATATATATGGAACGAATAGCTTAGCTTGTGAGCGACCTAGCTTAGCGACCTAGCTTAGTACTCGTTAGCTGCTAGCAAATAGTTTTAAGGCGAATCCGATTTGGCTACAAAGGTATCCATGGACAAGGCGAAGTAAGAATGCTGGCTAATGCGGCTCGTTTGTGTTCCTTTAAAATAAAGAAACGCCGATGGATTCTGATGGACTTTAATATTGACAAGTCGTGTCAGGACAAGACCTGATCCCTAATCCCAGGCTCAACACGGCAGGATGTGCTCTCGCTGCTGCTGCTGCTGCTGCTGTTTGTTTATTCGGTTAGTTCGTGGTTGTCTCTAGTTAGCGAAGCTTCCTGGAGATGTGACCGACACGATCCTCCGTGTAACACGGGCTTGAGGTTTGTTCACCGGCACCTACAGCAGGCTAGCGCGGTGTTTTTTGTTTGCACTCGCACAGCCTTGTCTCAATTCTTATTCCAGTAGCATGGCACTGTTTTGCTCTCTCGCTCTCCCACCGGTTTCTCAGTCCTCGGCTCCAAATTCCTCCAAATTCTGTTCCTGATTGATTCAAATCCAAAACACCACCTATGTGAGCCGAGTCCCCTTCATTTCCTTCTTCACCCGTCATCCGTCTCTCTCTCTCTCTCTCTCTCTCTCTCTCTCTCTCTCTCTCTCTCTGTGGAAAATGATGGCTCTGCGCTCCACGGGCGTGTGTTTCCTCCATCAGCTGATCTCCGTTTACAACAACACGTTTAAAGGTGCAGTCATACCCATACCCATACTCAAAGGTACACACTCACACTGTACAAACCTACTTATCCAGCAGATCTCATTTCTCCCTGTAGCTCCACAGTGAAAGCTCTAAGGCTGAGAGCTCTAACTGCAACCTATGGCACTCTTATCTGTCTGTCCTTTTGTGCCATTCATTCATTCATTCATTCATTCATTCATTCATTCATCTTCAAGGCAGGAACAACCCTAGACAGGGTGCCAGTCCATCGTAGGGCACACACACTCACACACTCGCGCACACACTCAC
>JAOTRJ010000043.1:21035542-21047659 GCA_028564905.1 Leptodoras praelongus | reverse complement strand
AATGTAAATAGTCATGAAAATAAAGAAAACACATTGAATGAGAAGGTGTGTCCAAACTTTTGGCCTGTACTGTACAATTTTTTATGTACATGGAAAACCTCCTTATGACATAGCAAATACAGTATACTTCACTAAGTCATACAAAGCATTAATTAATTATGCACCTTGTTTAGATACACACTGTGGTTTTTCAAATAAAGGAGCTGAAGTCAAAGCCACCTCTGTTCACTAGCATTCTAGTGAATTCAAATTCGCTAGAATGTGGAAAAAAGCACAAGTAATGGTTAACATATGACTTGAAAATCAGGAGTAATCAGAAGGAAGAACAAGAAGAACCATGGCTGAGAATTATTGCTTGTTTATTTCTATTCGCATTCATAGGAAACCTGGATTGGACTGCTCCAAAATAGGTAATCGCATTAGAGACAGTAATCAATGCAATTTAGTGTTGTCGCTTTGAGAGGTCGATATTACAAAATGACCTCGAGCAACAAATAAATCAAACTTTCATGAGAATTACGGGCCAAGCCACTGCCAGTATGGTGACTATAATTATAGCTACATTTCACATAGGTCAAAGAATGACACAAAGAATGAATGATATTCAAATATGTTTGTGTTTACCGCAAAGGAATACAAAATAAAGAGAACAATGTCAAGCCAATCCAGACATGGTAATTACACTTGTCTGGTTGTAATACTTATGTTTGAGCATTACTGCAGTGACAATTCTTAATTACAGCAGATTTCTCACTCTTTGTCAGGAAAACTGTTTGCTTTTGAGCTATGAGCTTTTACAATCCTACTCTCAGCTACAGATCATTGCCCTTTGTCAGGGTCCAGGATGTTTATTTATGGCCTGTCCTATACACTTGTGCTGCTTCAGTGGAATGTTGGGAATGTTAAAGACCCTCTCTTCTCTCTGACCAAGCAACTTGTAGACAAACGGTGCAGGCGTCTGGCTGTAGAAATGATGCACTGTTCACCCACCTCTGATCCCACTGCTGGGCATTCTGAGTGAATGAGAGGAATGTCAGAGATGCAGGAAAAGGTGGGTGGGCTCCATATTCTCTCTGCTAGCACATCTGTAGCATTCATTAATGTTCATCAATTCATTACGTGAATTAAAGCTTTCTTTAATGTATATGTTCTAAAATGTATATGCATAATTCATAGCACACACACCATTTCCCAACAGATAACCAAATAGGACATATCACAAAGTTACTTATTTTTTCTCATTTATTTTATATTTTGTCTCCACACAGTAAAAACATAGGTATATGCTTTGATGTTTTTGTAGCACAGTTAATGATGGAGTCAGTATAAATATAATATCTGTACAGTTCTGGGGTGGGGGTGGGGGGCTGTGATAAAGTTCAGAGCTAATTCACACAGCTGTACATCTCTTCGAGAAATATCATTACATCATTGCATAACATGGAACATTGTGCATTAGTGAATAACAGCATACAGTAAAATGTACTACTTTTATTTACACCTGCGATGGAACTGATGAGAACACCAAACAGCTTTAGTTCTTGATTTAATGCAATAGTGACATTCAAAGGCACAAAATATCTGTGTAGCTTCCCTAAATTTGATAAAGCAAGCAGCTCTTTTGACCTACAAGAGAAACAGCACTAGTTAAGCACAGAAAGTTGAAGTTGAGGATAAACATATACTGGGAGAAATATTGTTGAGGCAGGTCTGCCTTTTTAGTTCATTTCCAATGTAGAATACCCATAAATTGTATGTGTTTGATTGGACTGGCAAGTCTTTTCTCTTCCTGCTTCTGCCAGAGGTACAGCTCAAGACTCAGGCTTACCCATGATATTGAGTATGTCATCCAAGATAGAAGGACCCAAGTCGAGTTCAAGAGACAGCAGTGACCCAGTATTGTGGTTCACAGACTCCTGAGAGTGACTCTTGCTTTTAGAGAGCTCAAAGTCAAAGTCACAAATGCGTCCTTCCTCTACACCACTATCTCTATTTTCCCAATCTCCATTCATATTGATCAGTTCTTTTTCACACTGAAAGATGTCACTGTTCATGTCATTATAGCCATTATTGCTGATGTTGTTATCTTTGAAATTGCTACTCCTGTTGCTGTTGCCATTTTCATTGTGATTGCCATTGATGAACATAGACATTAATGGCTTCTTAGTATCCTCATTCTCAGAGGTGTACATAGTGTTATACTTTTCCAGTGATGTCTCCACAAGGTTGATAGGAAATAAGGATCTCTCACTAACCTCCTCTAGAACAGGACTTGGCTCATGTCTGAACATGGTTATGGACTGAAGAAGGTTCTCCATTTGCAGGATCTCCAGATCATCTGTCCCCTCTGAGCTGGCAGGTGGAGTGGGTGGTCCAACTAGGTCGTCCAGTGGGTCCCTGTTCATGGGTAAAATGGTTGTAGTGATATGAGGCAGGGTCAGTGCTTGGCTCCCCCCAATGGTAGGGAGGGAGATAGCATTCTTCAGGATTGGTGATGGAGTTTCAATGTAGGAGGCATCCGATGCACTATTTGCTCGCATGAATTCACCATGGGCACCATACTGTGGTCGAACCAGGCCACTCTTACCAGGAAGCAGCTCAAACTTGCCCTGAAGGAAGGTCATATCACCAAAGGTGTCACACAAGCCCCCTTTCCCAATGTGGACAGTGTGGCGGAAATCTCCTAGTGGAGGACTGATCATGTCTGGGGACAGAATGTCTCTTAGGCGACATTTCTTCCCTTTCTTGCTGTTGTTGGATTTTAGGTAGATGGGAGTTTTGGCTGGCATCTCAGAACAGTAAAATCCGTGAGAGAGGGGATAGAAGAAAATGAGATTTCTTTGAACCCTATGATCCTATGATGCAGATCTGATGCTGATCAGAGTTCTCCCCAGAACATGAGAGGAATTACATTCTCAGACACTTGATGATTGTAGATATACAGTCACAGACACTGTCCTCAGGCCTCACTGTTGAGCTGATTTGGTCCTAATAGGCCAGATGGGATGTCTTTTACCTGGAGAAACCAGAGAGAAACATTTCTCTTTTTAATATTGTTTGCAATTATTTTGGGATATTTAATGTTTACTGATGTTTTCTTACAAGTTAAGCTAAATATTACCTTTGGATAGCATTAATAATACACCAACTTATGTCTAGAACCTTTAGGGTTCTTCAGAGGGTCTAAACAGAGAGGTTTCCATATAGAAACACTTAAAAAGCTAACTTTCTAATTGTTTCTCTGATTGATTCCATATGTAAATCAGTACATGTGTAATGATCAAAGCTGATGTATTACTTTGCATTCCATTCACTTTTCAAGGAATGGCGCATGCACAGGTTAATAGTCTAGTCTCTCTAGTCTACTCTCAGTCATACCAGTTTGTCACTGTTGATATATGGCATCTGACATGAAACCAACCAGCAAAGATATCTTTATCTTTACCTTACTCATACCAAAGCCTCTGTAGAAGGGACGAACAGTATGTGCCCACAGGATAGCCCCAAAAATGTCTTCATCATTCACCTGATTTCAGATCAGTATAACAACCAGAAAGACATGAATGGTGAGGGGCCCAAGCTGTTGTTGGCTCAAAGTCAGTCCGGCTCCTATTTAGTATGTGCTAATATGGACCAGCTGGATTCCATATTGGTCTAAGAGAGGAGACGAAGCTTTAGAAGGATCAGAGTGAGAATGACTCAGGAGAGACAGCTACTGTACTGCCATGCAGACAGAGTAAAGCAGAGAAAAGCCTGTATTTCTACAGTTATTTGTGGTCTACCCCCAAAAAAGATGTATGTATGTACAGAATTAGGCTGTATATGTATATGTTATAAGATGCCAAAACACATTTAAAGAGATATTTAGATATTTCTAGACAGGAGAGAGAGTGAGACAACTAAGGGTAGTAGAGAGAAAGAGAATGAGAGTGAGAGAGGGAAAGAGAGAGAGAGAGAGAGAGGCAGAGTACTTGCCCATTTATAGACATATTTACTTTTGCGAAACCTCTAAGCGCTGACCCTCACCGACAGACTGCAAGCTATCACAAAAGCTGTGGCTGGGCCAAGTCCACACCAATGAGTATGACTGAAAAAAACATCCACATTCCTGTAGCAGCACAGCTCAGTACTTTTCTTGCCACAGAGACCTCAATCAGAAAAGCATCTAAAGATATGAATAGACGCCACTAAAAGCGATGTTGCACAGACAGTGACATTTTGCCACTGATCCAATTTTCTTTATGCTTACAAATGAATGAAAAAAGTGTATTAAGCCCTAAAGGAAGAGAATTCTGGCTGAAATAAGACACTACAAGCTTCAGCGAATGTGTTTTCTCTGCCCTGAACACAGCGAGTGGCAGCCAAAGAAGACAAAACAGCAGAAATTCCAATCTGTTTACAAGACAGCACAGATTCCATTTTATCCAGGATACGTGACTTGACTGTTGTAAAATGCTAACAATTTACAATGCATGTACACAACATCAAGGTTAACACTGGACTGGGGTACTGTACTTGTGCCGTTGTGTAGTGAAAATGAATGGTGCTTAAACAATGACTGCTATTCCTTCCTACATAGACTGAATGAGTAGCATTGTTCTTGTGTGTGTGTGTGTGTGTGTGTGTGTGTGTGTGTGTGTGTGTGTGTGTGCGCATATGCGCATGCATGTTTTCCTTTTGCTCAACCCAGAGGGTAAGGAGTCCACATGTCTTTAAAGACATTTTTAGATGCTGATGCATGTCAACACAAATAGCCTAAACCTCATTTGACTAACATCCAGAGAGCTATATATAGTTTCTCTAAGCTTTATAGATGGATAAGGAATGTGCGTAGGCGAATTAATAGGCATTAGTATTCCTGCTGTCCTAGTCTAAAATGAATGTAATTACATTACGTGGCAACGTGAAAGTGTGGGTGAAGAGATTTTATGTGTTTATGTGTTAAAGGCAAACACATGGGGGCAAAACAAATGAAAAGTTAATCTAGTTAAACTATTCATTGCACTGTTTGTTCGTTTCTCTATAACTTCCTTCTTCTTCTCTTCAGTCCCCTCAACTTCCATTATGTTTCTGCAACTCTGAAGTTCAACCTTGACTCAATGCACTCACTCCAGCTAGGAAGCAAATTGGATTCACACCAACAATCTAGCCTGTCGCGTGCCGCAAGCACCCCCTCCACACCCGTGATCAGCATCCACATTCTTTTCTGATAGGAACTCTGCGTGTTTAAGACTTTGTGTGTATGTGTGAAAAGAGACAGAGAGAGAGAGAGTGTATGTTTGTGTATATGAATCGAGAGCTCTGTCTGCAGTGCTGAGGCAGTACGTCATTATTACCACTATTAGCACTATTAGATTGTTGATCATTCGCAGACTCTCACACTTTGGAAGACTACTAGCTGATTCAAAATGGCTTTAAGTAAATGTTACACATCTTGTCTTGTTTTTCATGAGCATATGGTTAGTGCTCTAAGCTCAGTGCTGAGCTGAGCAAGGGGGGTTTTCAAAGCAGGATGGATTTTAGCAGATACCTTGATGGATGTGCAACGATAGTGGGATTTGATGTCAAGACATGTCATGTGTAGAAAATCTGACACTTCTGTTGTGAAGCAGGACTCAATGCTCAAGTTTCACATGAGGAATTTCGCAAATAAGTACACATTCTGTCAGTGCTTCATCAACCCATGTCTGAGCTCTCTATAATTGTAAGGCTGAAAGATTAAACAGTAGTTAAATTCGATGCGGTTCACAGGAACATGTTTTTTTAAAGTAACATTACCAACCAAAACACAATAGTAATTTACTGTAGTGGTGAATGTGTCCATTTTATTTAGGGTCTGGTTTTTAAAATAAACACTATGCTTTTTTTGAACACTATATTTTGAACTGGTTTAGGCAACAAGGAGTAGGCAGATTGTGTCTTTGTTCCTCTATCTGTGGCTTGTCCAGATTTTAAGACATGGAATTGCAAGAACACACTAAGTGGTAGAAGAACCTAATTATGTGTAGGACACAGTTACACTGATAGAATGTCTGATTTGTTCCTTTTTTTCAAACCTTACTCACTTACTGTATCAGACTCATAGTTGCTCTACACTCTGCATCTGTAACCCTTAAGGGTTCTTCAGTTTGACCCTCTTGGCAACCCTTCCAACATTAGCTGTAGACAACACAACACAAGTTCCAAGTAGAAGCTCTAGAAGGAAGCTATAAAGAACTAATTTTCCTTGAAGAACCTTCAATTCCCTTTAAGGTAATGAACCTTTGACAAGACATTATATAATTAATTGATTAAAGGCCTAAATGCCTTAATCCTTATACTAATTTTGACATTTGAAAACCAATATTAAACGTTTGGCAGGAAGTCCAGTCCAAGTATCTCACTGTCTTGCAAGACTATTACCAAACCTAAGTCGTTTTAAAGAAAGTATTTCTAAGCTTCATACAGTATTTATTCAGTAACTGATCTATAACATTTATACATTACATTTATGGCATTTAGTAGACACTCTTATCCAGAGCAACTTACAAGAGTGCTTAGTCATTAACTATATTTGGAATATCCAAAGCTAAGGCTGGTAGACCTGAATTCAAGCTTCTTTGAGCTATGATGCTGCTAGAATTTGGTGGTATACTACCTAATAAACATTACAAGTCCCAAAACCTAAGTAGTCCTACACAAAACCATTGAAGAACAAGACATAGCCAATACAATAACTGCTATAAGTGTGGTACCATCTTTGAGTTAATGGTCATTCAAGTGCCCTTGAAAGAGGCGGGTCTTCAGTTGGCTTTTGAAGGTAGACAGCGACTCTGCTGTTCAGACACTCAGGGGGAGTTCATTCCACCACCTTGGTGCCAGGACAGAGAAAAGTCTGAATGCTTGTCTCCCATGTGTCCTGGATGACGGTGGGTCAAATTGAGCTGTACTTAAGGCATGAAGGGCTCTGGGTACACATCGAGCTTTGACCATTGCCATGAGGTAGGGAGGGGCTGGACCGTTTTTGGGTTTGTAGGCCAGCATCAGGGTTTTATATCTGATGCGAGCTGCTACAGGAAGCCAGTGAAGGGTGCGCAGTAGTGGTGTGACATGGCTGAACTTAACCAATAAGTTGGTAATGATTTATTGCTAAACTGTAATATGTTACCAAGCTTTTCTATTGGGAATGAATCAGCCAACACGAGCTATATATGGATTGTTGAGTCAGAGTATTTGGCTATGAGTAAAAGACCTCTCAAACATGACTTGAGGTCAGAGTTGGGGTGGGTAAACCACTAGCAAGGCATATTTCAAGACTAACAGCTGCCATTCTGCCACCCACGTGGCCGTGCCCATGTCCTCTATTGCAGAATATAAATATGGATTCCCCTTCTGCCCGTCCACCCCGCTTCTGTCACACATGCTTTTCAAAGGTGTTTGTGATGTGCTATCTCAATCATCCACAGTACAGCATAAAGCCTGCATGCCAGCAGGTCATCAGTGTATCTCTGATTCTGCTGGCTGAGTGAGAGCCAAAGCCTGGACCCACTCCAGTCACTAAGAGGGTGCTGTTTAATTACGGAGATGGGCAGTTAGAAGGAGAGGGGGTCTTAATGAGGGCTAGTGAGGCAGTAAGTAAGGGTCCTTGTGTTGACTTATGTCAGCATGCTTGCTTGTTCCTGGCAATTAAATCACAGCCGGAGAATGTGGGTCAGCTTATTATTAGAGTGAATATGAGCATGCTGTCATCTAAACAAGTGCAATGATAACATTCAGCAGTTTGAACTCACTGTATACAGAGGTGCATCTCGAGGACAGTCCTTAATTTAACGCCTACAACAGTGCTGTCTCCAAGTGTCTCTCTGACCTATTTTAGCCTTGGCCTTTTTTGGCTGAAAATGTGGTGGCTACTTGGAGCTCTGCAGTTGTTGCTACTGATGCAGTATTTAAGATCCATCCAACTCAGGCACTGAGCTGATCTTCTGCTAGACATATACAGCTGATGTCTCTGAGCAAACAAATAACTAACATGTCACTGGAGTGACTAAACCTGCAGACCGACCCCTAACCCTGAACATTCCTACATCCAAAATAGACAGAAGACCCCCATCTTTTGCACTCTGTAATAAAAGAGATTAAAGGCTGATAGCACATAGACTAATGGCAGCCTTTACTCAACATTCCTCCACTTTGGCTTGCCAGCTTGTAACATACAGGGATCTGTAATTATACTTCAGGCTAGGCGCTTCCTTTCGAGGCCTGAGGGCTAGAGAGTTCTGACTCTTTGGAGACAAGCAGGGTGGAGCAAGTATTCTTCTCATTTCAGCCTCATCTGTTATACTCTCTTTCTTTATTTTTTCCCTCCCCTGCTGTCCACCTCTCCTTCTGTTTTCAGCCCCCATGTTGTCTTTGGCACCACGTGCTGAAGATGAAATGAGAGTGCTGAAAAACACGAAGAGGACGTCAAAACAGCTGGAAGAACTCTCCAAGTTCTCCTGGCAGCCGCTGAATAGCAGCTCTACGGTTATTGCGGTTAGTGTGTCGACTGAGTGGGAAATTGTTTGTTGCAGTGGCAAAAAAGTATCAGGTTGCTTTTGTTGTTGCTTCAACTCTTGTTGTGCGCACATGCTCAACTACTTCTGTCCGTCTTACACTTGTACGTAACTCCTTCCACTTTGTTCTGAGAACTTACACACAAAGAATCCTACACTCAAAGCCTATTAAACACAGTCGAGCATGTGGCATGCAAGAAATAATTCATTGGAATGATTTACAGCAGAGTTGTTGGGGTTTTTTTTTTTACCAAAAAACAACCCCTCTCTAATTTTCTTGGAGTCTCAAATAAGCAGGCATTTTTATTTTATTTTATTACTAAACCCTCATAACCAGTAAACCACTAGTACTATTTTATGTTATTCAACAGTGCAGCACAATTTGACAATACCTCTTAATAGCATAACTCTTAACTCAGATTTAATAGGAAACCAAAGCATACAAGATGTATAATGCACCATATAAATGTCACCTGTTAAGATACCTTACACACTGTCTTACATACTGTGTATTGACAGAATATCTTATATATAATTCACAGCTTTTTTGTTACCTGTGTATTTATCTTCTTGTTGAAGAAGAACCTCTCAGTTCTTCCTGCAGAAGTAGAGGCTTGGCTTGTGAATTTGTACTGTCCCAAAACACTTCTGTGTAGTGTAGTCTACAGTGGTTTCCTCTTCCTCCCTGTCTCTCACTCCGTCCTTCTGTCTCTTAGCCCTGGATGTCCGTTCCTCATAGGCAGGAGGTCTGCCGGACAGCTGTTTAGGAATTCCTCTGCGTAACTGTGTGCGGCTTCTCTCTTCTTCGTTCTGCTTGAGGAGAAATCTCCTCCTCCTCTTTCCTGCTCTACCCTCCTGCAGCACCTGTCTCTGTCTCTCTCCCTCCCTCTCTCTCTCTCTCTCTCTCTCTCTCTTGCTCTCTCTGCAGTCCTTTTTGACTCTATTTCTGTGCTTTCTCAGCTTGCTACCCAGAATTGCTACTACATTCAGAATGCGGTGTTACATTATGAGAAGCTGTGTGAAGCGAGTGTGAAGCTGGCTGCAGATGAAGTCTTGTAGCGAGATGCTCATTCTCAAACAGCCTGTTTCACTCGCTCTGTCTGTCCCTGTTTTTCTCATGTAATCTCTACCCTCCCTTTGTCTTGTCCTGTTTCTGTAACCTCATCACCCTTTTGCATTAACAGCCATAAAAAATCCTCAGTGTAAATCTAACAGAAAGCATGCACTCCATTGCTGTAGGACGTATGTGCTTTGTGTAGGTTCTTGCTCATTGTCAGTCACTCGCTCTCTCTTGTTTCACTCCCAAAATACACATTCAGATATGCACCAATGCTTTTTGGACATTTTCCTCCCATTCCTGCAGTCATTCCTTCTCCAGATTTTCCCTTTTTTATGATTAATCTAGATTCGTCTCTTACTCACTCACTCATACATACATACATACATACATACAGAGAGAGAGAGAGAGAGAGAGCACATGACAAAATGAACAACAAGGCCCATTTAAAGCATGTGTAAGCGATGCAGTGCAGCCTTACTGCTCTCATTACAACAGAAAACATTTGTTTTCATTGAATTGCCCTTCAGACAACATGCACAACAGCACACCACAAGGCTGCTCTTGTGGGAATTGCTTTAGGGTTTACAGCCTCCTCTCTACTGTGGTTTATCCTTAAAGGACAAGCATGTTTACAGTGCCTGTGTGCTGTAAATATCTTTTCCTGAGAACTCCAAGGAAAAATGCACACCGGGTTTCACTGAAGCCTCATCACTTTACACATTTCCCCCAATTGCAGGTTTCCTTGGCAACAGTTACTGCTCTGCAGTGATGCAGCAACAGGAGGAAGAGAGGAGAGAGAGACGAAAACGCCTCTGTCTACCTACGAATTTGAACCTGTGTGTGTGTGTGTGTGTGTGTGTGTGTGTACACCTCAGAGGCACAGATCACTGGTAGTTTGTGGCATGTTCTTGCAGGTTTGTTTAATGTTCTGTGCTTGCAGCTTCAGCATTTGACAATCATTAAAAACATATAAATCTCATCTTGCCTTCAACACGACTCCACACACAGATGCTCCATAATCCATTTATCAGCTGCTCTGCAACACATTTAGCCCTCTAATGGGTAGAAGAGGCTGACTGTGTTTCTTCAGGGCTGGATGTTCTGACTGGTGGGCTAAAGTTGAGCCACCCACTAATTAAGTGAAACAGGCCACGTTTGGTAACATCTAAACATCGTTCTGAATGGGAGCGTTTTGGCCTTGGGGGTGGATGTGCAAAGAGTGATCTCATTGAGGCAGGCATGTGGAAAGCACATGGTTTTGAATAGAATACAGTGCAGTGCCTTGAAAGAGTACAAGTAATATGTTTAAGGCTTTCCGTTACACACCCAGATGACTTGTCCCAGCAAAAAAGCTCCTCTTCTGTTTGACATACAGTATATGTATAAACTGTCTAGTAAAAACATGCTTCTACATAAACCGTTTAGTACAGTTTTCATTCAGGCTGTGAAACCCGTCAACAGGAGCAATGCTAACAGATATACAATACAATACTGTTCAAACTTGTGAGCCACAGCCAGGAATGTATCTGTCATCCGAGGCTGACACTGTGTGTTTTCATCTCTTAAAATGCCATGTTTTCAAAAAGTGGCCTCAGGCATCACTACATTTTTCCAAGTTTCTAATAAGTTTGTTTTTAGTCAAACAGCGGGAACAATTGGACTTTGTGCAGCCTGCCTTCCCAGAATGCAATGTGCTGGTTAACTGCAGCTACTGAAGTCAGAACACTGAATGTCAGGAGACACTTAAATCCAAAGAGGCTGTCTGTCTTTTCTGGAATTATTTCAGATGTATTTTAGGTACATGCTGTAGAATTAGATTTATTCTGACAGTAAAGTCAAGAGTTCCACATAGAAAGACTGGTCTTACATAAAAGCAGTGTATAACAGCAGTAATGGGTTTGCCTTTCTTTTGATCTTTTCATGTAAGAATTTATGCAAATCCTTGCAATGTCAGTATCGGTTTAATTAATACTTCTTATGTCAAAGCACTTTCAGAAACTAAAGTAGTAGTGAGGTTTGTCTGAAGCTCTCCTGAAACATGAGGACTAAATTTAATCATTAAAGATCATATTCATTGTAGGTATTTGTATTTTATTAAACTTTACATAAGAGTGTATATAAAGAGTTCTGTTCATAGGGCTAGGTCTTACATAAAGACTTACAAAGGCTAATTTGTAGGGTTGTAGTCAAGACAGCCTCAGTCAAGTCCAAAACCAGGACTAGCCAAGAACAAGTCCAGATTGAATCCAAATAAAACGAGACTGACTAAAGACAAAGCCTGAAAGCCATCAAATCATTTTTGAGGCCAAGCCTTTACTTTTTTATTTTTTTATATATGCCAGACCAAATTTACAAATTCACTTTACAAATGATTTAGAATTCTACAGAATCATTCTGGACAGTAGGTTCAGGTACAGGGGTTGGACAATGAAACTGAAACACATTTTAGACCACAATAATTTATTAGTATGGTGTAGGGCCTCCTTTTGCGGCTAATACAGCATCAATTCATCTTGGGAATGACAT
>JAOTRJ010000043.1:20948755-20959878 GCA_028564905.1 Leptodoras praelongus | reverse complement strand
GGCTCCCCCGTGACCCCGTAACTGGGAATAAGCGGTACAGAAAATGACTGACTGACTGACTTTGTAGGAATGACTGCGTCGTTGACCTGAAGTACAATAGACTATGTTACGATATGCACAATTGAGAATTAATATTACATATTATATTTGCGGCCGTACACTGATTACTAAGTTAGGGTCGGAAGCGGTGAAATCTGAAGGAATAAGTACTTTATTAGAGTCTTTTATTGATCCACTGATAAAATGAAGAATAATATGAATGCATGAAGATCAGTTTCTGTCTGCACTGGTATGTACTAGAGCTGTATTATTCTGTATATTGTGGTTTTCTGTTTTCTGTGTTGTGTTTTGTTTTATGATTCAAACAAAGCATGTTAAAATCGTAATTTGATCATAACATCCTAAAAGACACGCTGATAATACTTCATTTTGCCACTAGGAGGACACTATCCATTTATTCCTGACAAAGGACATTTCTTTTAAGATAATCATTCAGCACACATACCATGACTCGCCGAAATAGGAGGGACAATAATGTAGGACATTTCCCATAGAAGTTTATTTAGGATAATAGTCTGCAGATCTTAGTTAAGATTTATAAAACATAGTCTAATCGATGCAAAACAGGATAATGTGTCTGATGTTTGTTTTGGCTTTCAATATTCTTATTAATATTTCTAAAACAAAAAAAAAATATTCAGGACTTGGACTTTGGGGTGTCTCAAAAAACAGTCTGGACAGTGGTGCCTTAGTGCGAGGCGATCACTCCGCCACAGGCTTCTACCAAACGTTCATTATGATAGCTGGGTAGTTTATTAACACAGGTTACTGTCTAACAGAGTAATGTGCGGGGAACTCCACAACACCTCCGCCGCTGTTCTTCAGTACCACGGACAGCGCATGCGCCTAACCAGGACCTTTTAGCAAAGGAATGACGCGTTTACTTTAAAAATAAATAAATAAATAAATAAAATCGTATTAAAAGTGAATAAACGAAATAATGAACACTAATATTACTATTAATATTATATAATTAATTAAATATTATATAAAATATATAATATAATTAATAGTATTATTAAATATTCTTAATAGAACAATTATTAAAGATTCTTTCAAAAATATATAATTTGATATTCTCTTTAAAATGAGATCAGATTCGACTTCACTGTCATTGCACATGTACAAGTACTAAGAAATGAAATGCAGTTTGGCATCTACCCAGAAGTGTAAATAAGCAGTAAAGTGCAGAGTAATATAAATAAATATGGATATATCTATGCACATTAATATAGCTTGGTGGATATATACACTGATATATACATTTCTAGCACTTTCACTGTATGAACTAAAGAAGATAATATAAGCTAAACACTAGTACATGTGTTGTACATGTACACAACACATGCTGTGTTCATGATGTTAGTGCCAAATTCTGATGCATGCCAATAGGTATTGTTATGGGATTGCAAATTCGCATAGATTTATAAATCCCTAACTCTACCTGTGAGTAATAATAATCCATAACCCTTGAACCCATTAAACTATCCATTTAATTTTGCAACTATGTCAAATTTCTTTTTTTTTACTGCTCTAACACACTTGATCTGACTAATCAGCTAATGAATATGTCTTTAAACATTCATGCTAATTAAGGTTGTATACATTTATATAAAAATAGAACCATTGCCTTTTGATAATGATTATTTGGATAATAATTGTTAATTTATATATATATTTATTAATAATTGATCATTTGGATGATAATGTTATACCATATTTGCAATTCCTCCTGTTAATGAATTTTAATTATTGATTTCAGTTGCACTGGACATTTGCAAATCATTATCTCTGAAGTTGTTTTCTTAAAGACATTCATTTCCTTTTAAATCCAGTATATAATATACACTGCATATTTACACCAATTTTTTTGTAGAAACATAGGCAAGCCTTAAATGTCTTTTAGTTGTTCTACTGAGGCAACCCTTCAAGGTTGAAAAACATTACATAGGAAGGTGGACTGTGATATTTCTTAAACAGCCCAAAAAAAAGTTAGGCATTTGACAAAATGCAAGGGATTTCAAAATGTGCTTTAATGTATAAACTACATTATCGAGGAGATATATGGATGTGGTAAAGGAAGATATGCAGGGAGCTGGGGTAAGAGTAGAAGATGTAGAGGACAAGGTGAGGGGAAGATTAACTCGCTGTGGCGACCCCTGATAAAGGGAAAAGCTGAAAGAAGAAGAAGATCATCATTAACTACTGTATATGTTATATGAGCAGTATATTTAATACAATATCGTTATTCATAAACATAAATTTGTGGATGTTTCAGAGCTAAGATCTTAAAAAAAGGGGGGGTATTCACTTCACTTCAGGACTCTTCTGTTGTCTTAACAGTTGTTGCATCATGCTTTTATTAATTAAAAGGGATCCAGGATTGAAGGAAAATCACTACTGTTATCACCTACAATACACTTGTATATACATGTCTCCCTTGTATGGTGCAGGGTTAGTAATCTCTTAGTTTAATTTACATTTTAAATGCACTTAGAGCATTTACATTTTTCAATATTTGCTAGCAATCATTTGAGCTTGTCACGCAATAAATTATCACTGGTGAATGATGAGTATTTTTACACAATTGATGCTTCCTCTGCTTACTGTATGTCAACATCCTGTAGGCCAAGTGCAATTAGTTAACAAGGTTACAGTGTACCATATAAAGTTATGGAACAAAGATGGAAATGAAAAGCACATCATAGTGCCCACATCAAGTGCCTTTCTGTAGTATTTCCAGTTTTACATTCCTGCAGCTATAAAGTAATTTGAAATGTGTAGCACTAAACCAACAGTAAAAAAGTATTTGGCTGCCTACTGTATCGCATGGCATCACTTCAACTGGAGGGGTAGGACACACACGTACATGCACACAAACATTTCTTTGAACCAGATCTATATTTAACCTTTAAATCCTTATCTCCAAAAGATGCAGGACACTCCCAAACAGACACACGCATGTAAGACATGTTTTGTCTTATAAACCCTAATATGCCCCTATGCATACACTTTCTAATAATATATCTAAGTTTTTTTCTGTATCTCTATTATTGTTCATCCAGAGAGAACAACTGCAGTTGTTCTAGACTGAGACTGAGAGCTACCTTAAAAATCTTAGTCCTCTTCAATACTCTTTTCTGAAAAATGTATTCTCTTAGTGAATGTGCACTCATCAATGCGTATATTTTATTTTGGCATATTGTGTCCTTATCTCTCATTTGCTTAATATTTTAATAAGGGGGCTAAATGCAATCACTCCCATCTCATCAAAAATCACAGTGCCCAGTGTTTTTCAAGGCAACCACCAAAGTTAGATTATGAATATTTGGGAATATTTTTCAGGCTTTGATCTAAAATTATCTGAGAGATTTGTTTATTTTATTTTTTTACATTTATTTAACCAGGAAAATCTCACAGAGATATTAAAATCTCATTTATAGCAGCATCCTGGCAACAAGGCAGCAAAACAAAAAATGTTCCAACAAAACAGACATAAAACTCCACAATCAACCCTCATAAATCATTTAAAACACAGACAGACTGTTTACCCAATTCTACGGAAGAATGTTCTTAAAACTATTTAATAATACAAATTACTGTCATTTAAAATTTTTCTGTAAAAAAAATTCCAGTCAGACGGTGCAGCAAAACTGAAAGCTTGTATATAAACAGTAAAAAGCAAAGGCCCTAAAATTGATCCTTGGGGTTCACCCTTAGCTATATCATAAAAGGGAAAGACCTAAAATCTTCACCCACCACACACTGTGTTTGATCAGATAAGTAATTCTCAAACCACAGAATGGTATCTTCAGATAATCCAATATTCAGGAATCTAGATTTCATTACTGAATGATTCACTGTGTCAAAAGCCTTTGATAAATCAATAAACAGAACTGCACAATGATGTCTTTTATCTAACAAAATAATTCTAACATTTATTCTAACATTTATTAGTTTCAAGGCTGTTGTGATTGTGCTATGTTTTTTTTCTAACACCAGATTTTCAGATAAAATATTATTCACTGTTAAGAACTCCTTCAGCTGCTCACTCACAAATGCCGCTAACATTTTAGCTAAAACTATCAGATAAGATAAATTAGATAAAAACTATTAGAAAAAAATAAAGATTATTTCTTAGGACAAAGTTGTACAACATAGCCTGTCTGTTGCATTTATTTATGTCTCACTGCATTCAAATTACTTATCCAGCTTTTTAAGAAAAGTTTATGCTCTGCTATAAAAATCAATTGTTTTGCCAAAATAAAACCAGGACTGTGCAGGCCAGTCAAGTTCTTCCACTCCAAACTCTCTCATCCATGTCTTTATGGACCTTGCTTTGTTCACTGGTGCACAGTCATGTTGGAACAGGAAGGGGCCATCCCCAAACTGTCCTCCGAGTTGGGAGCATGAATTTGTCCTAAATCTCTTGGTAAAAATAAGCTCTTGAAAAATAACCCCACACCATAATCCCCCCTCCACCAAACTTTACACTTGGCACAATGCAGTCAGACAACTACTGTTCTCCTGGCAACCACCAAACCTAGACTCGTCCATCAGATTGCCAAATGCGGAAGTGTGATTCATCACACCAAAGAACACATCTCCACTGCTCTAGATTCCAGTGATGGTGTGCTTTACACCACTGCATCCGGTGCTTTGCATTGCACTTGGTGATGTAAGGCTTGGATGCAGCAGATCGGCCATGGAAATCCATTCCATGAAGGTCTCTATGCACTGTTCTTGAGCTAATCTGAAGGCGACATAAAGTTTGGAGATCTGTAGCAATTGACTGAAGTGAAATGCACTTCAGTATCCACTGACCCCAGTCTGTCATTTTACGTGGCCTACCACTTCGTGCCTTTGTTTCTGTCTTTCACAATCACTTCCACTGTCTTAAAATCAGACCACTTCTCAGTTTTTGCAGAAAAAAAAAGAAATTAGGATCAATCAATACTTGGTTGGGAATCCATTTGCTATAATCACTGCCTCAATGCAACAGAGAGTTATGGAAGATTTCCTTGATGCTTGCTGTCAGCTCTTCTTTGTTGTTGGGTCTGATGGCCCTCATTTTCCTCTTGAGAATACCTCATAGATTGTCAAAGGGGTTTAGGTCCGGAGAGTTGGCTGGCCAGTCAAGCACTGTGATGGGCATGGACATTAAATCAGGCTTTTGTGCTTCTGGCAGCATGGACAGGGGCCAGGTCCTGCTGGCGTCCTCGAAAACATTCAGGTAGACTGTTGCTGTGACCTTGGATTTAAGAATGCAGAGTTTACCAACATCTGCACCAGACACTGCACCCCAGATCATGACTGACTGTGGATATTTCACACTGGACCTCAAGCAGTTTGGGTTCCTCACCCATCTTTGTCCTTCCACTAGATGTGCTTGGACACAGCACTCTGTGAACAGCCAGCCTCCATAGCTATGAATGTGGGTTTTATGAGCTGGAAGCCCAAATTATGTAAAAATAAACAAATAAATACTTGAACTCGTTTAGATTGTGGGCCCTGGATCTATAATATATGAAAGTTTAACTTTTTGAATAGAATTATGGAAATTAATCAACTTTTCCATGATATTCTCATTTTTTGGAATGGGTCTGTATGTAGTATATGACATTCATGAGACTCATGTATAAATGTTTATATATATATACTTTTTTATTTATTATTTATTATATTTTAGCAATTTCCCTGCAGCTACCTCAGCCCGATGTTGCACAGCATTGCGCATACTACACATAGCTTCACTTTATTATTATAAACATAGTCCTTGGTGCCATCTATCTTCTACATGCTTTTATGTTACATATAAAATATATTATATATTGTTTTGTATTTATATTTTTTCTTTTTTACGTGAATAGAAGTAAATTCTGGTTGATCTAAATTCTACTTTTATATTACAGCCAGTCGAAAAAAAGCATTTCACTGCTGTGTCTGTTGGGTGAGTGACCATTAACATCGGCACTGAATCTGCTCTGCTCTCTCTCACTCCCGGAGAGACTGATCAAAATGAGATTCATGTAACTCAGTCTAATAGAACCTGCTGGAAATGGAGCGAGCAGCCCGCAGGAACATCAACAGCTTCTTTTGAGGGTATTACCAAAGAAAATGACACATTTTGCCCTACATAATTTCATAGTGCTAATACAAAACATCTGCACCTCCGCTCCTGATTCTCCCTGAACATGTAATAAATACACATAAGAAGTGTTCTAATGCATTCACCCTGGATATGATTAGGAAGGAAACTACAGTAGATTAGCAGGCCTCATTTATGAAAACAGTCGTTTGCACGGATTTGATCTACAATGATCCTTTAAAAATCAGGTCTAAGAAACTATTTATAAAAAATATATACCGTATAAATTCAATTACGCTGTTTAACAACGACTTGGTCCCTTGTAAAAAAATATATATATATATATATATTTTGGTTTCATATACTGGATATGGACATGGAAAAGCGGTACGCAGCCCAAAGGAAGCTCGAGCCCCTCTATGCAGAAATTTGCTGGACACTATACAAGGGATGTTCCTCAGGCAAAATATAATCATACACGTGAACATTTTAGAAGTAAGTATGTACACATTTTAAGTGTAATAACACCCTTACTGACCCTTACATATTCATTTAAGTAATATACATTGTACTAAAAGATAAATAGTCCAGTAATCTGCGTTAATCTTTCTTGGTGATCTGGGAAATCGAGTACTGAGAGAAAGCACTTAAGTTCGGACTGATTCTCTAGGTAGTGATGATGATGACTGGCTAGTGAACAGATATTTTACTAAACACATGCAACCTAGAGAGTCCAAACTGGAGCACGCGCAGTTATACTATACGCGTACCTGTGCAACTGGGGTCACTGTCAACATGGCAACATGGTCACTGGCAACAGCATTTCTGCAACTCCCTACTACCACTACTACAATACCAGATACACTGAAATTTCTCTTGCAAAAGTGTGTCAGAGTCTGTTGCCGGAAATGCTGATATGCAAATGATTTAAATGAAGGTCGAAGTGGAAAAACTGGTTCACGTGCAGCCAGTTCCAGGAAAATGTTTACAGGGGAACGGTTTATAATTTACTCCCTCACACGCTTATATATAACCGTACATCCATTATTATCATTCATGCAGAAATGCTGAGAGTCAAGTAGCATGCGTTTTTATCAGCAAGGCCACCTGGTCTTGTTGCTTGATCAGTTCATGCTATGAATGCAGTATGTTTTAGCTGATCTATTTCATATAGATTACGAACTACTCGAGGCAAACTCAAAACCTCTCTTCCACCACCTTCAGCTCGTTGAGAATCCTTGAGTACCATCTGCTTTATGTATTACTTCTACTACTACTATTATTATTATAGACTCCCACCCTGGAATGTATGTAAATGTAGTAAACTTAATTGTAGTTTTGTCTGTAATTTACTGGCAACATGATTTACAATAAAGTACTGTAATATATTCTACATTATATTCATATTATAATAATAACACATAATCCAGTGCTCATTTACCTGACACTTAAAAATACAGCTTGGATTTGAACATGAAACCTTTTGCTCTGTAACTAAAAGCTCTATTTATTATAACTTCCTTGCACTGATTCAGTCACTTCTGCCACTGAATTAATTCACAATAAAAGACTGCATTGAATCAATACTAATTCATGCTAATTGTGTTAGTTGTGGTGAGTTACAGTGCAGATGGTCACGTTTTCAAATCCCAACTTCTATGGTTGGGCAAATGCTTGAACTAAACTCTCAACCTTCAGTATCCTGAAGTAACCTGTATCCTCAATCAACCGTAAGTTGTTTTTTTTTAAGTATCAGCCAAATGACTAAATGTACTGGATTGTGTGTTATTTTTTTTTACTATTGTAATAGTTAATTGCAAATTATTGTTTATTGTACCTTTTTGCCACACTTTATCGGTAACCCTTTTGCTAGGAATACACTGTAAAATTTACAGTTTATTTACAGTGTGGGGTTATGGTTAGATTCTGAGGTCAGGTTAGTATGAGTTCAGGTTACTATCTATGGTTCGGTACTGGAGCCTATCCCAGCGCTCATTGGGCAGAATGCAAAGAAATACCCGGGACAGGTCACCATTGCAGGGCAGACACACAGACAGATAGATTCACTCACACCTAGGGGCAATTTACTGTCTGCAAGTCGCCTGACTGCATGTTTTTAGACTGTGGGAAAACTAAAGCTCCCTGGAGGAAATCACACAGATGCAGGGAGAATATGCAAAGAAAAGACTTGTCTGGGGAATCAAACCCAAACCCTTTTTACTGTGAGGTGACAGTGCTGTCTACTGTGCCACCATGTCACAACACAATTGCTAATTGTAATTAAAATTAAAAAGTAGAATAGAATAGAAAAGAGAAAGAATAGAATAGAATAGGACACACATTAATGGGTAATAAGTAACTTTTTTTTTTATAAATTACCAAAATTTATATGAAAAATATTAACTACATACATCAAGTTTTTTTTATAAGTGCAGTAAGTTTTACCTCAGTGTTTTCCCTGGAGATTTGTTATGGGAAAGCTTGTTTAATAAGACTAATCCTTAGCAGCAGTAATAAGACATATGTGCACGTCTGAGTGCAGAGAGTGAAAAGGAAGAGTCACAATCTGAGGTGTGTGTGTGTGTCTGTGTGTGTGATAGAGAGAGAGAGAGAGAGAGAGAGAGAGGCCCCTCTACCCTCTTTTGCCACCAACTGATCCAGACACCAGTGTGGTACGGTTATCCACTCATACAATCAACTGAACTGGAGGTTTGCATGTAAATGTTCACAATGCCTGTTTTTTGAAAACTTTTAAAGTAGGTCAGAAAATTCTAGCTAGCCTTCCACACCCCTATACAGAATATACCTAAGCCTAATTATTTCATCTTAATGATAATTATACCCAGGTGTTTTAGAGTACTACTAGCCATGCTCATAGACTTGTTTATAATCATTAAATGACTGATACAAGTTAAAATAGTAAGCTGAACAGCGTGGAATTCTATGTAATTCAAATTTCACAAAGTTCAAGGATTCCTGTGGGTGAATGCTGGGATTTTTCAGTGATACATCACTACATTGCATTTAATCCTCTAACCATGAATAATAGTGAATCTGATAATACGATAATGTGGCAGACCTTGAAAGGATCGGAAAGGATAATGATCTAAGTATTTTTCCACCTATTAGTCCAGTCATATTCATTGTTTAAAATATTTGTTTGCACTACTTGGTAATTATGTAAGTCAGAGGCTAAAAACTAAGCTATAATTCCCAGCTTGGACGTAGCTATTACTGTAATTTATGGGAGTGATTAAAGGAAGCGCACATGCACATTCGGAAAAGGGGTGTGCACTAACAACAGGCTAATGTTCTTGGACAGGTTTGTAGATTTGTGGCAAAGACACACAGAGGACACTGCCTTGGGGCATTTGAGCCGCATGCACCAGTCACGCACAAGCAATTTATCAAATTCTTGTGACACTCAGTCACTGGCTTGCGTGCGACTGACAGGACACACACTCAACAGGTCACAGACCTGTCTTCCTTTACAGGGTAATTTTTTTTATGTTGCAGTGTTCAATACAGTCGATATAGGGGTGATTCTACAATCAGGGTGGCGTTTGATGGCCACACAGGCCACATTTGGGTACCTTAGAGGATTTCCTCTTTTTCTTCAAAATATACCATGACTATTTTATATTATGGTTAATCCTATTTATCAGTCTTGCTGTCTACTTTCACCAGAGATATGCCTTTTACTTAAAAATTGTACAAATAAGTTATATCATTGAATACATTTCTATTCTATGAAACTAAAATAGTTTCCACCTAGCTTTATTAATAACATTACTGATTTAGTGCATCTCTACAGAATTTGAGTCAATTATGTCATCATATAAATGTGACTGACATCAGAAATCATGTCATTTCCTTTTGTGGCAGAGATATTGAATGACCCCTGGTGAGTTTTCCCTCCTCTTCTTTAACATTTAATAAAACTGACTGTCTCATCAAACAGCTAAATTATGTAATGTAATCATTTTTGATATATCTGCTTCCCATATACAAATATACCTAAGGAAGTGAATGGTTAATTAAGCCAAATATAACAGCAGCATGGGTGACACGGTGGCTGGGTGGGTAGCACTGTCGCCTCACAGCAAGAAGGTCTCGGGTTCGATCTGGGTCTGGGTCCTTTCTGTGTAGAGTCTGCATGTCCTCCCTGTGTCCGCGTGGGTTTACTCTGGGTTCTCCGGTTTCCTTCCACAGTCCAAAGACATGCACGTTAGGTTGATTGGTGTCTCTAAAGTGGCCCTAGTGTGTGAGTGTGTGCGCGAGTGTGTGAGTGTGTGTGCCCTATGATGGATTGGCGCCCTGAAAAGGAATAAGCGGGCAAGAAGATGAATGAATGAATGAATAACAGCAGCATATGGTGACAGGTGCTCACATTTTGGACTGTAAAACATATTTACAATACAATCTGTCTGAAAAACATATTTACAATATAATCACAGGGCAAAAACAAGTTACACAGCGTTTTTATAATTAATGTGGAAATGGTTAAACAAATGTGAAAGCATGTTGTAGATACTATTTCAGAGATATTTTAAGGAAATTAACAGTTATACTGATATAACACTGTTATTGTTCTCTTGTGCTCTTTAGGGAGCTCAAAGCTATTTAGAAATTCTTTGAATTTTACTTTCAGTTGATGTGACACCACATGGGATGATTTTACTGCTTGGTGTATAGCCATGTTGATTCTGGACAGGTTGTTATTTCAGATGTTTTTTTTTTCTGACAGTCTGGACAAATCTGTTACATTACAGTTTCACTTCTTACATTGCACTTAAATAAAATACCATTTTTTTATGTTGTATATTTTTCATAACATTCACTCTGTACATAGAAGCTGTTATAAACTTTATAAATATAATAATAATAATAATAATAAGAGGTTGGATTTATATAGCGCCTTTCACAGGACCCAAGGACGCTTTACAAAAACAAATACAAAACAGATAAGAACAGA
>JAOTRJ010000043.1:20715403-20725450 GCA_028564905.1 Leptodoras praelongus | reverse complement strand
GGGGAGAACATGCAAACTCCACACAGAAATTTCCCAGGTCGCCCCACCCGGGGATCGAACCCGGGTCCTTCTTGCTGAGGCGACAAGTATAATTATAGTGTTCCTAATAAATATAAAATAAATGTAAAAAGAAAAAGAAAGCATTGATACATTTCTATGGTTTAAAGTTGAAAATGACTTCAAACCTTGTTCTCTTTTCTAACAGCATGTCCAGTCACGCTTTATTCCTTACATATTGTGTACATGAAGGGAATGGAACAAATAGTTACTAATGATGAATAAAATAAACCAGGTTATTTGTAAAGACTCACCTCATTACTGGATTAAGTGCATGTAACAGCTGCTGACTGAATTATTGTGTCGATTTGAAAACGGAACTCAAGTGTAGGGGTGTAAGAAAAGTGTAACGGATCTGTAATAGTCTCTGTTTAGCCGCGAGCACAACGGAGGAAGGCGGCAGCTACGTGCCTCACTCCACCCTACAACCGAGTGATGCGGTTTACACTCGACCCTGCTTGGGGAGCAAGTGTGCTGCTAGTCCAGCCTCCTCCTCCTCCTCCATATTTCAGGTGTTGTCCATAATGACAGCAATGTCGCTTTTTCAAGCTCTCACTCCCTAACAGTCGATTTCCCTCGGCTATGTGACTCAAAAAGAGGGCAAGTTCAGAGCTAACCATTTCCCACTCTCCAGTGAACACGTGCTGTTCTAGTGACATAGCTCTGCCTAGCCCTTGTAGTCCACCTTATATGGCACTATAAAGAAAGCGCACGTAATATTGTACATCTCCACGATGCACATCGTCACATTTTTGCGTCACAGCACGACGTATCGTTACACCCCTACTAAGATGTCTCATTTCTGAAACTAGAGCGCACCCAAAAGACAGGATTTTGTTTATCCTCATGTGAGTGAATACATCACTGGGAAGCTAAAGTCAGGGTTATTGTCACATTCACTTTCTGATAAGGAAGTATTAATCACCATTTCTTTTAGGTAACCATTCTTGTTAAAATCGCTTCTCAAAACCATGTGGAACGTATTCATCCGTGTCCCAACAGAAATGACAAGCAATACGATTATAGTGAACCACAATTAACACTTGCCCAATATAAGAGGACTTTTCACAATATAAATGTTTGAGACAATTGCAGATTCTGTATATGCTATAATGTACACAATATAATATATACAATACACTTTCAACAGGAGAAAATCCCATCATAGCTTATTCTAATGATTTAAATTAGACTTAATGGGAACAAATGAGCAAAATGTAGATTCTGTTTGGTTTTGGTTACAAAAACTTTCAGCATGATGGAAAAAACAAAGTGCAGCTTAAAGCACGCAGTCATCATGTCTGTCTGTGTCCGATATCAGGACTGGATCAACACAGAAACTAAAAAAAAAACAGTGCATCAGTGTTCGAATATTCTTCAGATGTTGTACTGAGAACTTCCAAGAAAGAAAGAATTAACATTCAACATCTTTGTTAAAGAACAGACACGCATCAAAGAAAGCTCATTAGAATTTATTACAATTCTATTGGCTTAATTAAAGAAGGCAAATTACAGAAATATTTACAAGTCCTTATTTTCTTTCTTCCTTTTTAAAACTATCCAACAAGGTTCCATGAGCATCCTATATCTGCCAGGTCAACAGTACCAGTCAGATTCCAGTCAGCACTGTGCCCTTGCGCATGCCAGACATTTCACATTTTCTCAGGGTGTGAGACTGTGTCATGGTAGGCTGTGGATCATTTCCTGATCTGAGCTACAGAGGTGGATGAGGGACTGACAGACTTCAGACACAAAAAGACCATCACCCCCTAGTGGAAAGGAAGATTAGCATTTTTCGTTCCAGTTAATTTTTTTTTCTTTTGTCTAAATGTTTACAGTGCCCCCTGGTGTTCTAGATACAAGGCTCCAGAAGCCTTTTTTTTTTTTTTGGTTAAGATGGCTGTCCAGTCTACAAAAATAAACAATATATACAAAATCCTATGTTTTGTATATTGGCTATTATGCCTATTAAGATCCAATACTGATAGGTGATTTGACTTTCGAGGTAAGCTTTAAGACTGTGTAAGTGCAGGAGGACTAGTCAATGATGCCGTTTATGATCAACAATAAAAGAAGATCCCACAACACGTGCGAGAACAAAATGAGTGGACCAAGCCTGGGGGATGAGTTAATCCCAGTGCGTTCCTTCTCAGCTTGGCAGTGCAGGGTAGGAGAGTGTACGTGTGGAGTGCGTGCTAGAGTTCTTCAACAGCGAGATGAAGTCCAGGCTGACACAGCTGAGAAAATATTCTGTACGGAACCATGGCCAAATGTTTTATCCAGACAGTGTTTCACTCTTTCGGAGTCGAGATGACCCACGTTATGGTCTGTTACAAATAAAAGTGGTCAATGATACGAGGTTTGGTGGAATCCGTGCGAGCAGGGTGTGCCGAGTTAATGTAGCGAGAGCATGAAGTTATCCAGGTCATACTCGGCTTCGTACTGCTGCTGGTCCCACAGCTCCCCCAGGCCATCTAGTACAGACTTCATACTGGTCTTCCCTGAGGAAGAGGAGGTGGATGCTGCGTCGCTCTTCTCAACTTTATCATCCTACAAAAAGAAGTTACACATTAGACAGAATACACACGTTCACACATGGGAATTTGTATGCAAAATCAAAGCTTACTGTTTGCCAAATGAACACACAAGTTTGTGATGGCATGTCTGTGGGTCAGTATGAAAGAATGCATGGTTCAATGAAAGGCCCTCATGTTCCCTTAACGTCACATTTAACACTGCAATATAGTACATTTTTAGTGGCCTATCATTTTAAGACTTGGACAGCAGTGAGAACGGAATATCCGAAGGTAAAATATATTTTATTGACCAAATGTGGATTCCACCCTAGACTGCCCTCCTTAAAAAAATATTTATTTCTGCAACATCAAAGCACTACTACTATCCTAAGATCCTTGGCTTGTTAGTGAGGTAATCCATCCACATGTACATATGGGAATGTCTCTAAAGTTGAACACTACTGTGCACAGTGTTAAATGGTCCCACAGAGGCAACCTCTCAAAATCCCACTGTATGTAGCACAGGAGCTCATTTTACCCCCACACTGACATGAGCCCAGCTTTGGGCACACAGACACCCCAACAACTTCATTGTGTACAAAATGTAGCCCATAATGAACAAATGCATATAACTCTAGACCTTTAGTACAGAATGACTTACTTTGTCCAGGGTGAAAAGGTTCAGCAGCTGATCTGTGCCCATGCTCTGGAGGCTGGCATTGTCCTGGCTGATCACGGTGTTAGCTATGCTTATCTTAAACTTCTGCAGGCCCATGATCTTCTCCTCCAAAGTGCCACGAGTGATCAGACGATACACGTTCACCACACGTTTCTGGAAAGCGCACACACAACAACATTCAGTTTAATGGTTATTTATCCAGGGCAGCCTGAGTTCGCTGGATTCTGAAAAATGGGTCTATCGCTATTAATTATTGGCCTCCACTTATCTCAGTTCAGTGCATCACTCTTCTTCAAATCAAGGCCTTTCATATTTAACACAACATCCATCCAGCCATATCTTTTTAGGTGTACCTTTGGAGAATTGTTGGAGTTAACCCTAGTCCCATATACCCGTTTGCACAGATATCTTCTGATCTTCTTATGACATGACCAAAATATCTCCTCCTCATTACACTTTTAATATTTTCCCAGCCTCAAACTCTACCTCAACTCCACATCCGTTTTCTTATAGGACAGTCTAAAGCCACACAAGTCTAAACATTTTCGTTTCATTTCTGTCCAGTGTCACTCTGGATAATGGTGTCTGTCAAATGGCATAAATGTAACGTACTGTACATGCAGCCTTCTAGACCAGCAAGTAGAAACGCAGATGCAGCTAAATTCCATTTTGTACTTTAACTAGCCGAGTTTCACTTCCATACAACACACAACTGTCATACACTCGTCCTTTTTCGACCAATGATGTTCTTTTAGCCATAAGAAAAGGTGCTAATTACTTAAACTTCTTCCAACCACTCTGTATTCTTTGTTACAGCTTCATGCGTCTCTTCAACACTCAGCATATAACCTAAATAACAGAATCTATCTACTGTTCATTAGCACTACTCCATCTCCAATATCGACGCTCTACTCACACTCCAAGCCTCCACTACCAGATAATTTCAAGGACTGCTGCATACATACTATATTCAAATGTATCCACTTTCTGTAAGCTACCTTTTATGCCATTACACCTAGCATGAACCCATTTCTGACACTGCAGTGAATTTCTCCCTACCCCTTTCTTACACCCTGTACAAGGCCATCTTCCTGACGCCTCCATTCTTTCCTTCTCCCCGTTTACCAATAACTTCGACATCCCCACATTTACCTTCAAGACTTTTGTCTTTTTGACAAGAGCACTCTTTCTTCTTTGTAATTTTTCCTTAAGTTTTCTCAGTTGTAGCCACTAAAACTAAATAATGCATACAATAATAAATATTGCATCTGTCCCTTTGTGTGGCATAAACCCAAACTGCATATCATTCACCTCTATCTACTGTCTAATCCTTTTCTCAAAGACTCTCTCCATCACTTTCATTGCATGCTCCAGGAGTTTTATTCTTCTATATGATCCACACTGCACCTTTATAAACCGGAATCTTGACACCGTTCTTCAAATCATCTGGTATGCTACCTTCTCACACAAAGCTGTTGCACAAATCACATAACCAATCTACACTTTGTCATCACCTCTGTTACCATAACCAAAATCCTGCCGCCGTGTGCTTCTTCATTCTTTTCAGTGCTTGTTCAATCTCTGATTCATCAATTCTAACTGCTGGTCCTTCTTTCATTTCACTAGTTACCTCTTTGTCCAATTCATTTTCTTCATTCAGTAACCTTTCCATATAGCATTTCCAGACATTTTTATGCACTTCTCACCCACCACTAGATTCCCTGTTACATCCTTCAGGTACCTGCTATCAGCAGCTGTCTACTCTCTCTTTTGCCATCTGCTTTGCAACCCTAAAAACCTGAGAGATCATCTCGTTTTATATTTTTCTATCCAAAAGCAAAGCCACTCACTTTTGTAAATAATTGTACCACACACAAACGTACCTGTCCTATTCGGTGAGCACGGTCCATGGCCTGTAGGTCTCTCATTGGGTTCCAGTCATGTTCCACAAACACCACAGTATCAGCTCCTGTGAGGTTCAAGCCCAGACCACCCACATGTGTAGTCAGGAGCAGAACATCTATTGACGGGTCGTTGTTGAACCTGCAGCACAAAATGTTAAACGCAAAGGTGAGCAGTTGACACAAATTCAGCCAGAACCTTGGTTTAGTTTCACCAAGAGCCCTTGTTCTGCAATCGGTCACCTATTACGTCTATTAAAAATTAGCTGAATTGCCCTTGGACCAATTTATGTACAAAATAAATAGACTTTAATGCCAACCTTTGATTCAAAAACACATTTTCTGATTATATTACAGAAAACTATTCCTTACAACATTAACAATTCATAACAGGCATTCATGAGAAGCCATCTTTCTGTAACTGAATCACAGATGGCATTTTAATGGGCATACAATGCACCATTGGATTAACAATATTGTTAGGTTACGCCCCATGCAGTGAGAACATATTGAATAAGAAGCCACAATGGATTTGGCCCAACTGTAATGGGCTTAAAAAAATCATTCCTGCATAAATTTACATGGATTCCAGATAGCCTGAGAAATATTAAATCTAGCTAAATTCTCCTGGATTAGAAAGACACATTGTGCATAAACGCATGAGCTTGAATGCATGATCATCACCTGGAGACAATGGAATGGCGCAAGCCTGCGGGCACACTGCCATCCAGACGCAGATAGGTAACTGTTGGCAGCTGTGGCTTCAGCAGGTCATGCTCCACCATATCCAACATGCTCTTCAACTGGCAGAAGATCAGCACACGGTGTTGAGCCACTACAGCCTCTGTACTGACATCTGAGGAGCCGGATGAGCCCAGACCACAGTCCAACAGCAACTACATGATGAAATGGCCCAAAAAAAAAAAAGTGTCAAGTAGGCCAATTTTTTGCTAAATTTGTTCAGAAAAATGGAATATACCAATCTTTAACTCCACACAGACTATTATTTCTAATCTTAGGGCATTTACCTGTTTAAGTGCAGAAAGTTTTGGTGCATGCTGGATATCTCGGAGGCTAGAATTCTGGGAAGAGAGCTGCTCGCTAATGCGCTTGTACTCGGGATGCTGAGGTGTCAGGACCAGTGCTGGGTGGTTACACAGCTTCCTCAGGTACTGCAGTGCCTAGACAATATGTATAGTGACAATGTTAAATCCAAGACCAAGCGAAAATCACATTTACATTAAATTACATTTTAGACGCAACTGTTCAAATCAAAACAGCAAGTAAAAATAGATTTGGGTATAACTCAGTCAGTAGTTATTAAGTGTGATTGCAATAGGCAATCCGTCAGGAGTATTCGGGGTAGTTTTGTCTGGATTTCAACTGCTGCAATTTTCAAAATATCAACACCGTTCCAGCTCTAAAAAGTCCGACACGGTCAGGATCGGTGCACTTGTATAAGGCTAAGGGATCCGTGCGCTCATTTACCCTCCACACTTGTTTTTATTCCCTTCATTCCCATCCACTTCCATTGATTTTCATTTCAGTTTCTAATTTTTTGTCATCTGTACTTCTGCTTGAATAACATGTTGCATACACACACTGATCAAATGTCCGATTTACACTCCCAGCTACTGTATGCTAACACACACAATGCTGTGTTTGATTTACAGACACACACACTAATGCAAATGGTGCTGATGCTAAAGTCACTGCTTCGCTGCAATCACACTTGCATTTTCTTCAGTTTTATTGGTACTTCATTAGCTAATGCACAGTCCAACGTAATTTGTCCGTAAAGTGGACAAACTGTAATAATTTCTGGCATCATTTTGCTTTTGCCCCAACTGACTACCAAGTCAGATTAGAATTTATTTTCTTTCGAGGGCTTGATCAGCCTTGTGAATGCTTTGTACATTTAGCTGGAACGTTTTATACATTGCACGTAGTCTTAATGATCTAAACTATTCTTTATCCTGAGGTGACCTCCACTGATGTCTCACCTGGAACACGTGTCCGGTGGCCTTCATCTTGGGTTTGTCCTCATCCTCTTGAGCTGAAGTGCAAAGGACATCGTCCACATTCACCTTTGCCCGTGACTTGGCAAAGTCCTCATATAGCTGAACCTGTCCATGCACACAGTCACAAACAAACAAAAAGACATTGTAGAGAATAACACTTGGTCATACACTGTAATGTATTCATATATGTGCACATGACTTTGTTCATGTGACAGTTACAGATATGCAGTGGTCAAATGGATCAGTTTTACTTTCTTCTGATGGGGCACAATAATACTCGTACATAAACTGACCATACCTGTAAGGGACTAAGGTTGCAGTAGTAATCTTGTATAATCTTGGGTGGTAGATCTTGGAGGACATCCTCCTTCATCCTCCTCAGGAGAAAGGGTAGCACCTGACGATGCAGAGCCTCCATAGCCAAAACCCCTAAAAGACACTCTCAATCAAAATATGCTACTACAAGTGAACACACAATGCTGTTTATAATGATTTCATTTAGTGTTAGAAAAATGCTGTTCAGCTCTACCTGGCCCCATGTTAAAAATTTAACGGCCTCCTTAGCTACTAAATCAACCAGTTAATCAAATTCAATTGACTATTGGGATCCATTTCACTAGCCACACCCAGGCATGATTACTGCCAGACATGTAGACACATTCTAAAGAATACAGATACAGAAGAAAGTCACTGAAATCTACCAGTCTGGAAAGTGTTACAAAACCATTGCTAAGGCTCTGGGGCCGTTTCTCAATCTGTGTACTTGTCTGTACTCATGTTCTTGTGTACTTGAGAAAAGTCATCAGCCGCAGCCTGAGTACTGTCCCATTCCAAAGTCTACATCTAACCAAGTACAGTTTAAATGCCTTGATGTGTTCTTGCTCAACCCATATTATCAAGGCTGCATCGGGAGGTGACTTGTGAAGACTTGGTACAGTCAGATTTCCCACAATGCATTAAGCACCAGTGAAGATCACAGGTGTAAGCTTCAAAATACTACTGTTGTGTTATGAAATCTTTAGGTGCCAATGTAGACATGTAGGATCTTGTCCAAAAAGATTCCTAACACACAGTGAAGAGCGCTACCTGCTTCCTGTTCCCGGGACGAGCTCTTGGCATCTCTGCTAGCAAGGATGGGTTTCCCATAACGGGCGGCAAATTGGCGCTCTGTACCCAGAAAGCCTGGCATCAGGAAGTCAAAAAGAGACCACAGCTCCAGGACGTTATTCTAGAAAGGAGACAGTATGAGAGGGGATACAAGTTTTTATTTCCTTCTATTTTAAAAGCTTGTCCAGAAAACCTTACTTAGAGTCCACAGAAGTAACTAATTAATTAAATTAATTACCAAGTAGCAAAATAATTTGCTGTGCTAAAGATTTACTGTCTTTGATTCAAATAGAATTTTTACGGCAAGACTCTGTGTAAAGGTTTTTACTTTAACTTTCGCTTTGCATGAAATCCTGAAGGCGAGGCTGGTGGGGTTGCTCTCAAAAACTTTACTAAAAGAAGCTCCTTCAAGCCTTTGATGATTTCAGGTAAACATTTGCACAGAAAGGAGAGCTTAGGTGCTCTAGACTCACCTGAATTGGAGTCCCTGAGAGGATAACTCTGTAGTTGGCAGACAGCTGCTTGATAGCTTTGGATAGTTTGGTCTTCCCATTTTTAATAACATGACCCTCATCGAGGATACAATAATTAAATTTAATATTCCTGTTAGGATTAGAAAGTCACTGGTTATACAACAGGAAAGCAGATTATTTAAATGCATACAGTAAGCAGAAATATTTACCTAAAAAATTCAATGTCGTTCCGCACTACATCATATGATGCTACCACGAGGTTGTGCTTTTTCACTTGGTGCTGTAATCTGGAACAGTGAAGGAGCAGAGTAAAGTCAATTCAATTTAGCCCTGTTGTAAAATAATCTAGGCCCACAATAACAGTGCTGTTAGATCTGCAGTGGATGGTGAGGAACCGTACCGTGCTCTCTCTGTAGGAGGACCTGTATAGTGCAGAGGGTTCAGGTATTCCTTAGTGCAGAACTTGCCCACCTCGTCCACCCAGTGGCCTGTCAGCGTAGGGGGGCACACGACTATAGAGGGCAGAGGAAAACAGTCTGCAGCCTTGGTCCTGGCATACTCCTGTGCCCTGCACATCAACACAAACATGCGCATTAAAAAAAAAAGGTCAGTATAAACAAAAAACACCTGAGCGGAAGAAGGATTAAAACACAAATATTTGAATAAACAAATAATCTGAAACATTAACACCTTGACTTTGCTTGATTTACAGAATACAGTTTTCTTCTGTGGTTTATGCAATGTGAAAAAAATTTATATTCTATATAAGGAGAGCCTTAATCCATAATTGCTTGTACAGACAGAAAAGCAGTGATTACCTGAGGTAGTGGTCTCCAGCAAGAATGCAGATGGATTGAAGGGTTTTACCCAAACCCATGTCATCACAAAGGATTCCATGGAGCTTGTACTTATTCAAGAAGGACAACCAGTTCACTCCATCCTAGCAAAAACAGAAAACACTGCCATTATTATTATACGTTACACTGCCTCAGTGTAATTAAACATCAAATTTGCAATACTGTGATCAAATACAGAAACACTCAACTGACATGTAAGGAGCCTGAGCTTCACAGTCACCGACAGACAAAAGTTTTATCTAACAAGAGTATGTTCTATTGTTCAGCCACTTTTAGTCAAATTTACATTTTACCCATATACGCATGTCAGTTTTCCTGTCTTATACTAGAGAAAATGTGTAAAAAAAATTATATATATTCATTCATTCATTATCTGTACCGCTTATTCCCAGTTACGGGGTCACGGGGGAGCCGGTGCCCAGCCGGCAACTCTGAG
>JAOTRJ010000043.1:20433740-20452395 GCA_028564905.1 Leptodoras praelongus | reverse complement strand
GCCGGCTGGGCACCGGCTCCCCCGTGACCCCGTAACTGGGAATAAGCGGTACAGAAAATGACTGACTGACTGACTAGTGAGAGAGAGAGAGAGAGAGAGAGAGAGATACGTGTTTATTGAGTATAGATGAACATTTATTTAGACACATTAGATTTAGACACATTAAATATAGATATTTAGACACATTTTGGTACTGTATAAAAAAGCTGAAACAGCTTCTCACAGTTCATGAAACATCATGCTCACAATCTCTTGGTTTCATTAAGATATGCAACTTTAAAGAGCTACACATTTCAGCTTTCCTGACAGGGTGACATTTTCTGCCTTCATGTTCTTGCTATAAATCCTTGTACCCTCTAACTTGTTTTTCCACTGGAACAGCTACTTTGATGTCCCCTTTCTTTATAAAAAAAAAGGCCTGTGATGAATTACATTTAGCACCCATCTCAGAAATGCCATCAGTCCTAGCAGTACCCATGTGACATAATGAACTATGTGTTTAACAGCAACAATCAGAGCTGAACATCAAGACCAGAATATGCAGGAAAAGCAGGAATCAAGGATTATGCCTATGAATTGTGGCTAAATGACTCAGAGGATTTGGGATTATTTTAGTGGGCTTTATTGTAGAAATGACTATAGTCATGACGGATTAAAAGTAATCCAATATCACATGAGTGAATCTGTATAGATCACATCTCTAACCCCGGTATTATGAAATATAATTCTAGAAATGGGATGATATTAAGGCTTGATATGATATCAGGGTTCCATTTTGGCCTGCAGTAATGGGAAAATGAGTCTATTCATATTTAATAGAAGGCAAAGTAAAGGAGCTTTAGTTTTTATCTTCTTTGTACCATGTTCAATTCAAACCCATGAGAGTCAGGATAAATAAATAAGATGGAGGATGGGTGTGCTGTGAGAATGAAGCATGGATTTCAATAAGCCATGTGAAATAGTCTAATTGAGAACAAAATGAACGCTATTTATCTGGGCTCTCACCCAACAGAGATCCCTTTTTTTTTTTTACATCTTTTTAAACAGGTTGGATAACAGGCTTTAGGTTTATAATTAGCATGTTGAAGAGCACTTGAGTGAAAAGTGAACACAGACCAAGCGAGATAGAAGCAGGCTTACAAATCTAGATCTAGCCATGATTCTGAGTCAAATTCAAGACACTCATATCAGACACTTGTGGATTTCTTGATATGCTCTCTAAAAATGTTTTGAAAAGATACATGCAAGTGAAAACTCCCATAATGGTTCCTATCTCTACACTTTTTAATCTGTGCATTACTTGAGGCCAATAATAAAAAAAAAAATTCTCAAGGGTCTGAAAACTGAGAAAAGTGTGATGAGCTCTAATAAGAATCTGTGTTTTTTTGGACCCTTTGGCCCCTAGAAGTGTCATATCTATTAAACACAGTAGACAGTAGCAATAAACCATTTATCTAGTAGTTAGAAAGTCGATCAAGTTAATGAGTACTGCCTGCACTGCAGATCCCTCTGGTAACAAAAAGTTGTGACATCTTTCTTTTCCCTTGCTGGTAGACTATGTAGGCACGGCATGCTAATTGTCACGTCACGAAGGAGGAGAACTAAAGACGGTGATTAAGCCTGCAGACAAGACGTAAGTACTGCGCTCTGTACATAGGGAGTCAGCCTGGAGGTTTCTCCGCTGTCATCTATTCTATTCACAAACCAAATTGCAGGCCAGAACAGCGCTGAGCAGAAATAGTTCCGTAGACAAGATAACAGTCAATTACAGCCGAGAACAATCAGCCCCTGCGAGAACAGGAGGGAGGGGAGGAAGAAGTGAAGGACAGAAAGGAAAAAGCAAAAGACAGAGCTCCAATGCCTAGACAGCCGGAGTTTATCTGTCTGTAATTTATATTTGCTATGGGCTAAATGGACTGTGAAGGAAGCCTTCCTCTGGGGATGTGGATCATTTCCCGATTTATGGAGGACGGTTGCAGTATGGCGTTCATTGCTACATATGTAGAGCGAGTGGGAGGTGGTGGTGCAGAAGGAGACAGGTGGAAGTTGCCTTCTGGCCTCATTGATGTGTCTCCTTGCCTCACATTCTGTCACACATGCACCAATAGCTCCAACACAAATGTGAAATGCATATGCAACAAAGTGAAGCTAAATCACTGCACATTAGAGTAAAATGCAGAATAATGGATTAGTGTAATATCATAAGAAGAAGGGTTTTGTTTAGAGTTTACTTAAGGATATTTTTTTGTCCCATAAATCAATTCAAAACGACCACGGGATATCATCTAAGAGAGAGCCTCGAGTTATCGTCTGGGATGATATGTGATTTGGTTATCTGATAATAGCGCTATCTGACGCAGCTTCCTATGGGCATTGATTAGTCTGTCTACACACATGCCGTATCCATTCCCAATTACTGTAAAGCCCTTGGGTGGTGTAGCGTTTCTTTTTTGTGCTAGTTCACCATGAATGGAAGCTGGAACAAAGAATTATAAAGGAAGCTTGTCAGAACCTAGGATATTTTTTTGGATATAATTCTGAAACAATTAAGAGTATGATGAGGAAGGTTAGGCTAGCTAGTAAAAACAACATGTCTGAATTAATGATGAGCGACACGGTGGCTCGGTGGGTAGCACCGAGCAGCAAGAAGGTCCCAGGTTCGATCCCCGGGTGGGGCGGTCTGGGTCCTCCCCGTGTCCACGTGGGTTTACTCCGGGTACTTCTGTTTCCTCGCACAGTCCAAAGACATGCACATTAGGTTGAGTGGTGTCTCTAAAGTGGCCCTAGTATGTGTGAGTGTGTGTGTGTGTATCTACGATAGATTGGCACCCTGTCTAGGGTTGTTCCTATGCTGCCGGCTAGGCTCTCCCGTGACCCTGAAAAGGAATAAGCGGTCAAAAAAATGAATGAATGAATGAATGAATGACCAAAATCTAGCAGACATTGTATGATAATGTATTTATCCCCATTCCCTTTGATATCCTATGTAGTCTGAGGTCTGCGTGGCCTGATGGTCATGTGCTTGTGCAGAAATTTAGGAGAAGATAAAGCCATGCTAGCAGGCCAAGTGGAAAATTTGTCCCAGTTCAGTTGCCAGCTAACAATTTTTTTTGGGTACCTTGCCAAACATATTTACACCTCAGTGTTAGAAGAGTGGAGAGTCTCTGCCTCACAATAAAGCCTGAAGTATTTTCTGCAAAATGCAATTTTTAAATATTTACTATATTCCTCTTCTCAACGTTCGAATGATGCGAGTGGTTTTGTGATTTCGTGTGTAACTGGGTCATTGATTTGCATTATTGTCTCTGTTCATGCGTGAACAAACAATCTCTTTTAAAAATCATACAAAATGAAATATACAAGGCTGATGTGGTTATGTATTGTTGAATTTCAAATGAATGGGGTTACAAAAGTAGTTAGAACTGCTAACTTCACCCATAATACTAACCTTCATAACATTTCATATGTATTGAATAAAGCAAATGATTATGATTATTAGGATGACATTGTTTAGTCTGTCTACAAACAATTCATTCGTTCATCCATCTATCTGTTTATTCAACTGCTTTATTCTGGATCCTGGCTGATAAACCCAGGAACACTAGGTGTAAGGTTGGATCTTTGGATGGCTATAGTGTATGCAGGTGTGATAGTCTATATAGGGGCACCATCCATGCACACATTGACACACTCATTCAAACATAGGGGGTATTTAGGGTTGCCAGCATGTACCAGCATGTTTTGAGGGGTGAGGGAAAACTAAAAAAAACTCACAGGAAACCCAAATGTATGCAGAGAGAACACAGAAACTCGACCTCTGGATCGAAAAAGGACCCTTGAGCTGTGTGGTTTCATACTGCACCACTGCAGCAGCAACTAAAGAAAGGCAAATTCATAGGTTGTGGGAGTTTATATCTTTTTTTTCGGCATCTGTTCTTTAACATTATTTGAATAATTCAAAGCAGACCAGCTGCAGAGGGAGACACTCCCAGTAGTTTCTACAGTTCATCTACACAGGAAATATGTAGAGGCTCCTGTCGTACAGAAAATCTGCATTATGCTAAATGAGATGATCAACAGTGACTTGAGAGAAAAGTAGAACATTTCTAGAAATTTCTAAAGTCTCATTTTTGCTTTTGTGCTTTTTGCTACTGTGTGAACTCGAGCTGGCATGGAGTTCACAAGTTTGTGCGAAACCTTATGATCCATTTCAGATCAAATCCATCGGCGTGTCGTCTGAAAACCTGCTTGAGTAGAAGAGATTGAGGAATGAGATGAGGAAAATCTGACCTTTTGCGCGTAACATGGGAAATATCACACATTTGCTTCTATTTAATCAGAAACCTAGAAATATTGCATAATCTTCAATGGAAAAACATTTCCTTTTTTTGCCATAATTTTTTGAATCCATATATTATGTGTGTACCAAAGCAAAAGTGATAGCAATGCTTATCCAGAGTTTTTAGGACACAGAAAAGAAAAGGGATTGTAACTTCTAATTTTTCAAGGATCTTATTCTATTTCGACAGCTGAATGATGCTGTTCGGATCGCCTTCTTTCTCTGTCAGGTCACTATGCACTCTGCAAGGAGATGCCACTGTGCCACTGTGTGACACCAATACGTTATCATGGACAGTACTTTTTCTAGGGCATGGCAAACATTCTTCAAGAAATAAGGAAGAGGTAGGAGGAAAAAAAAGGATGATATGAAAATGATCCTCTGTTTTACACACCATCAGTTTAACAGAATACCCAGGGCAATTAACACTGATCAAAGCACATCTGGATGAGCACAAGCTTTAACAAGACAATAATTTGTCTGCAAGAAAGTACATCTTTTTTTTTTGCGTAAGTGCTTGTGCAGTTGTACGTCATTTGCATTTGGGCTGATCGTGTTTCTCAGATTGTGGAAGAGCAGATTTCCGTCTCACCACAGCTAAACCCCCGTCCACTAAGAGGACAGCAATAACTAAACATAGGCAAATTTGTTCATGTTCAATTTCATATACAAAGCTACTCTTTGACATTGTGCATACTCAAAGCAGAACAATTACAGAGTTACTTATACAGCCCATGAGCAGAAATCCTATAACCTGTGGTTTATCTCCATTTTAAGCAGAGATAAATTCCAACCTGACACCAAAGTTTACGCTAGTGTACTTTTTTCATTTTTGATATTTGGTATTGTATGTATTTGGGTTCAGTGTATCTCAGTGGTTAATACAATGGACTACTAACTAGACAGTCAGGTTCAAATCCCAACCTAACTAGACAGTCAGGTTCAATCCCACCACAGCCAAGCTGCCACAGCAAGGCCGCTAACCCTCAACTGCTCAGTGGTGTAAATTAAATTGATGCAAGTCTCTGTGGATAAGGCTGTCTGCCAAGTACCATAAATGTAAAAAGATAATCTACCTACAGAGCATTTACAGAACCTGATTCAACTGTTTCGCTTTAACAGATAATCTATAGTGTATACAGTATGCCATGCTTCATGAACATACCTGCAGAGTATCTGTAACATTTCAGCAGTAACATAGTGAGCCCTTTCTGGGAGGACTATCCAAATAATAGGTTATCAAAATGGTTAATCAGCAAATTAGCTAATGTGGAATGGAATTTACTCACTTAATGAGTATGCAATCAATAGGCATTTAACATAAATCCTGGCTAAAGCATCTGGGTGGTGGATGATTGTCAGTACTGCAGTGACCCTGACGTGGTGCTGGTGTGTTAGTGTGTGTTGTACTGATATGATTAGATCAGACACTGCAGTGCTGATGAGTGCTCAGTGTCACTGCTGGACTGACAACAGTCTACCAACCAAAAATATCCAGCCAAAAGTGTCCTAGGGTAGCATCCTGTGAGCACTGATGAAGGACTAGAGCATGACTAACACAAACTGTGCAGCAACAGAAGAGTTACTGTCTCTGACTTTACATCTACCAGGTGGAGCAACTAGGCAGGTGTGTCTAATAGAGTGGTCAGTGAGTGGACACAGGGTGTAGAAACTTCAGCAGTACTCCAGTGTCCTGACCACTGAAGAACAGCATAAAAGGAGGCTAACAAATTCTGCACAAAAACAGATGGACTACTGTCTATTTCTGTAAAAATACAATGTGCACATGTATGGTCAGTGGAGCTAATAAAATGGACAAAGAGTGTAGAGACAAGGAGGTGGTTTTAATGTTCAATGCTTCAATGTTCAATGCTAATATATTCTGAAAAAAAGTGTGTTGTCCTCCAGGTTTTCAGTTAGCTAACTATTAATGTATTGAAATGATTTACATCATAAAATTGCTGGTTTTTGGCATTTGGCCACATTTTGATTAAATCTAATATATCTTTTTTTTTTCTTTTTTTTTTTTTTTTTATTCCAGATTTTTCTCCCCAATTTAGTCATCTCCAATTCCCACCCATCCACGCATCCCCCCATTCCCCCATGTTACATGACAAACCGCCATTCAGGAAGGGCACGAAACCATCACGTGCTTCCTCTGAAACACGTGACACAGCCACCGCCTCTTTTTCGAGCTGCTGCTCATGCAACTTTCAGGAGCGGTTAACACAGTGTCGCTATGATTGACATGGGGAGAACGTATGCTGCCCCTCCCACCCTGAGAGCATGGCCAATCTTGCTCTCTGAGCTCCCGGCTAGCTATAGCATCACCTGGATTCGAACTAGCGATCTCCGGATGATAGGGATAACGCGTTGCCATTACGCCACTCGGGAGCTCCTAATATATAATTTCTGGTTTTGTTTTGTAAAGTTCATCTTCACAACTTTTCTCCAGCACATTATGTTGTCTCTAGTGTTAGCTTATTACCAATCCTCTATCTATATCTGCCCTATAGCACAATAACTAAGGAGATCTTCAGAGCTGGAGGTTGTAATACTTCTTGTTCACAAACACTACCAATATGGCATCTTTCTGGTAAAGATGATAAGAGATTGTGAAGTAGTAGGCTTTAGAGATATGAAGATCTCATAAAAGATAGAGCGGACCCAGACCTGACACCAGGAAAATAAATAAATAAATAAAAATAAACACTGACGCCAGGTCAGAGTATAAAGAAACAATAACAACTGCTGATAAAACCTGAAAATGCTGAAACAAATAAAATGAAGATAGATACAATATCGATACAGAAACTGCCCAAACAGAAGATAGCATCAAATCAGCATGCATTCAGAAAATACACACAAGATACAAAGTCAAGCAGGAGGAATGCTACAGGAGAGGCAGGGAACAGAACTTCTTCTGAATGCACTGAATCTGTGATCAGACAGAGAGACGAAGTGCAGGGAGCACAGAAAAATGGGACGATTTTCTGTAGTGTGTAAATCAGTACAAGGAGTGGATATAACAAGTGAAAACAGAAAATACAACTGAACAGAGTTCTGCATATACAATGCAGAGGCAAGAAAATGAAAGCAGGAAGGAAGGAAGTATGTGCAAGGGAGGGAGGAAGAAAGAAAGAAGGATTAATCCCCAAAATCTGTTATGTTCTTTGGATTGTTAAGTGTTCTTCGACTTGGAATCCTGATGTGGATCATGTCTTAATCAGGGAATGTGATTAAGAACACCAGCACGGTGTTTCAGGGTTCTATATAGTTCTGCAGATGAACAAACTAGTGCATATTGAGGTCCCAACATCTATGTTGCATCTCTTTATTACTCCAAGACAAAGTAAAGACTGAGCAGCACTTAACAGTAAGCAACATGCTTGATATGCAGAAATGGAAAGCCTATAGTGAGCTAGGATGTTTGTCATCAGGCAGACCAAAAACCTACATAGAAAGATTGGTGTCAATTTAAAACAGAGGGCCATCACTGGCACCCAGTTCTTACTTATGTGGTGAGCTTTGAGAAGAAAGAGAACATGTGTTTTTCCTGACCAGGAATTAAAGAAATCAAATCACTAAAGCAGGAGAGCTTGCTGTCGTGTAAAGGTCTAAATAAACATCATCAACATAGTCACAAGCTTCAGGTATTTCACCCTGGCCTTTAGTTTAGATAATGTTCTCAACAACTGAAAGGTGATGTAAATCACCAAATTTCTTCTATTTTTAAATGTAAGATAAATACAACACTAGTAAACACAAAATGCAGCTTTTAAATGATCATTCCATTTATTGAAGATACTGTAAGTATTATTCAAATCCTATATTATATCATGTGAAAAAGTTATTGCGCCCTAAACCTAATAACTGGATGTTATGCAGCGGGGGATAGAAGGGACGCTGGAGACGCAGATGCAGAACAAAAGTCACTTTAATTACACAAATAGAGATGAACAGAACAATGGCATGGAATGAGGATACTGAAGCACGGAGGCGCATTGCTTGGGAGCGTTGATGCGCGGTGCTTGAAGGTCTCGGGCAATGAGACGAGAGGCAGGGTGACGTCCGGAGAAGTGGGCATCGCGAAGAACCCGCCGGGAGATGAAGCACGGAGGCGCGGCGCGTGGGAGCGCTGAGGCGCGGTGCTCGGGGGTCTCCAATCCAATCCAATTAAGTCCATGTTTCCCGCCACAGTCCAGGCGAGAAGACTTATAAATAGGGAAAGGAACTGGAAGTAGGCGGGACTAGCGAAACGGGAAACGGAAGTGGGCATGGTCTCGCGGTTCCTAACACTGGATGTGCCGCCCTTGTCCTTAACAACTACAATCAAACAATTTGCAATAACTTTCAATGAGTCTTTTACATAGCTGTGGAGGAATTCTGGCCCACTCTACTTTGCAGAATTGTTTTAATTCAGTTAAACTGTAAGGTTTTCGAGCATGAACTGTCCGTTTAAGGTCTTGCAACACCATCTCAGTATGATTCAAATCAGGACCTTATTTTGGCCACTTGTAAACCTTAATTTTGTTACTTTTGGGCCGTTCAGAGGCAGACTTGCTTGTATACTTCAGATCATTGTCCTGCTGTATAACCCAAATGCATTTGAGCTTTAGGTCACAAACTGACAGGCTGAAATTCTCCTTCAGGGTTTTCTGAAAGAGAGCAGAATTCACTTTTTTTTGGAAAATGCAGGATGAGCCTTTGTGTTCTTTTTGGGCAGTAGCGGTTTGCAACTCTCCCATGGATACCATTTTTGCCCAGTGTCTTCTTATTGTGGAATCATGTACATTGACCTTAACTGAGATAAGGGAGGCCTGCAGTTCTTTAGATATTGGTCTGGGTTCTTTTGTGAGTTGTCAGCGTGCTCATGGTGAACTCTTAGTAGACCGGCCACTCCTGGGAAGGTTCATCACTGTTCCAAGTTTTTTCCATTTGTGGATAACAGCTCATTCCACCCCCCACCATGCCTAACCCACGCAGTTATACTGACAGATGTAGGTAATTGTAGAACCCTGGTGTGGGTGAGGACAGGAAGACTCAGGGAACAGGTTTTAACAGAAACTAGCTTTTATTGAGCCAACTTAAAGTTTAAATTTTCAGCATGTTTCCTTCTTTTTTTAGACATACGCACACTGTGTGTATGTCATATGCTCTCTCTCTCTCTCTCTCTCTCTGGTTAGTGCTCTCCTGAATCACAAAAAAGACTCAAAGTAACAAACCACAGGTTGACTCATCTCATGTTACCTGCTGGCTCCACCTGCTCCTCTCTGCTCACTGCAGCTGCTCAACCACACCCCTGCTGCAGCAATAATGTACAGGGGAAAAAAAATTAAAGCAGCTTGTTGAGTGTGCCCAGAGCTTTTCTTGTGTGTATCGTTTTCTTACTTGAAGCCCAGAGAAGCCTATCAACGCTAATTTAAAGGTGAAATGAGTTACTTCTTTTTTTTAAAGCTGCTGTTCACATAACAGTAGAGCTAAATGAACTTGAATGAGAGTAATAATGCCCACTTCTGAAATCTAGTCTGCGACTGACTAGCATTAATAACAAGAGCTATACTTTGCCACCGATTCTGAGCACACCATGAGGCCAGTCGTGAGCCAAGGTGTCTCTTTGTGAAGTAGTGTAATAAAAGAGCTCTGATGCAAAACCGCACTTCAGAGGGAGCTGTCAACTCAATTTTCTGTTCGGTATTAAACAGGTATATGTGAAATTGATTTTAGTCTAATTCAGTGTCCTAATTAAGAGTTGTGCATGTTTGTGGCAGCAGTCTGCTTTGTACAGCTGTATGGCTGCCCATGATAAGCTCAGCTGTGCTACTGATGGTAATAGTAGGTATCAAAAAGACAAAAAAGAAGACCAAAACAGCTTTTTTCCAACATACCTTAAGAACACAATACTGTTAATGCTGCTAGGTCAGTGGTACATCTGTGTGATGTAGCAAAACCTGGCAGGTAAGTAACTTCAGTGTTTAATAGCCAATCCCTATAAAAAACTGACTTGATAGCCAATCTCAAAAACTGGTTTGCTAGGTGGTGTATAGGTGTTTGCTATATGAGATATATATATGAGGTGGAGAAGCATTTCTTGCTTCTATATTTTATATATTTTAAACATGAATGAAAACATGAATGTTCAAAAGCAAGACATTTGGACTTGGAATTGGTATTCACTATCCGTGCTGTCTGGGAAGGTTTGACTCTTTAAAGGTAGGCATATGCTCTGTCACACTTCTGGCTCATTATTTATGCAGATGGAAAAGCTATTCATGCAACTTGCAGGATTTCCTCATTTGACCACTACCTATTCAGTCAGGACCCAGACTAGATGTTTGGAATGAGGAGCTATATCAAATATTCAAGTTGGACTACACAAAACACAGTTGTATTTCTATGTTAAGGAGAAAGATATTGCTTATTAACAGACTCATCGGTATGCATTTGAGTTAAAGAAATAAAACTGGTACAGATATGTGAAAGATAAGTGAAAGGGTGTGCTCTGGAATTCTCTATATACATTAAAAGAGGTGAAATGGAGAAACTAGGTGCCCTAAGGCTTAGCACTGGATGAGACACCCCAGGATGAAGAAGCCTGGATTATAAGAATAGGGTTCCACAGCTGAAATTGCTGAGTCACCTTCCACACAAAAAGAGTTCAACTTTTGAATTGACAGTCTCTCAAGGAACCTAACAGCCTAAGGTTCCCTTATAATGATTATGCTATTCTGAACTTCTCTGTCACATGGGGTGCATGTCTCAGATACGGGGGTAGTGATAGTAGAAGATGGGTGCCTTGGGGCAATAAAAATAGAGAATGAATGTAATATAATTGGAAATAGATGTTGGAAAGCACTTTTCTATGGTGAGCCCATTTGAAGCAACTGATTTGAGGGTCGCCAAGTGATCAAAGGCCAAAGTGGGATGGGAGCATGCTTTTGTAGCCTGGTCTCTTATGGCCAAAGAAGAATCATTAGAGTAGATGATGGAGTTGGCGGTGTTGACTTGCAAATATATAGATGTCCCTGCAAAAAGAAATGAGAAAATATTGGTAAGTCAGAGATCATTTTACAGCTGCATGCTGGTAAAGGGAACCAAGGAGGAAGTAGAGCAAGCTGTAAGAGCCCTGCCATGGGCAAAGAGTATCAAGGGGTCTTAAAATTGTATTTCTAATTCATTTCATGTCCCCAAGAATGCCTGCTGGCAATCCTATTAGAAGAATATCCCCCAAAATTATAAATGCAGAATGAAAGCTAAAAGTTGAAGACCATGGCATTGTGGAGGCTGGTGTGCAGAATTGTCAGATTCCTATTCCTCTGGTAAATCCTGTGTCTCTTTGGAAGGTGTGTCTATGACTATAAAACAGCAAGGGAGGATAGATTGCTGTTGTTGCTATAAGACTGCAGTGCTTTTTCTTATAACCAGTTCAAATACCAACAAAGAGGTAAGAAAACATTTAGCAAAGAGAAATAAATAACAGCTCCTCTGTCTCTTCTCAGAAATAAGAGTCCTGCTACAAAACACTAACTGATTTGTTTCAAGTGAGTTGCATGGTTAGTAGTCTCAGCCTGCCTGCTCTAGATGTACTGCCCACAAGCTGCAGCGCATCTGATAACTTTCATATACTTTTCTAGCCACAAGCTTCAGGAAATTAAGGTTGCAATCTGACTTACTATCCACACTTCAGTGCATATGCACTACTGCAAACCAAGTTCCAATAAGAAAACACATTTTTATGCTGTGAGAAATGAAGCCTTTCAGAGCAAGCTATAGTCACAAGACTGAAAAGAATCATAGCTACAGTAGTTTATAATTTTATTCAATACTTTTGTTCCGTGGGTCGTCATTTGTAAGCGATCACGGCTTCTTGCGAAAAACAAGCTCTTAGACACGGTTGTTGATTATATATACATATATATATATATATATATATATATATATATATATCATATCGTCTTGCAAAATCTAGAAGGTCTTTTCTATCTAAAACAAAGAAGAATGATTGGCATTACCCTTGGAATAAAGGAAAATCAAATTCACATTGGGTGTAGATGTGTGCAATTATGGGTAAAGTCTAAGGACATAAGAATATCAATTTTGCAGGCTATTTTCACTGAGATTCTTCTCAGCTGGACTGGCCTGCCAGTGTAAATGTTATCTAGATATCCATCATGGAGGATGTGGATTGCTAAGAGGCCCGATCAGGTTTTATAAAAGAGTGTCATAATTTTCAATCTGTGTTCTATGTGGGAGTGTTATTTACTGTTGCACATGAGAGAGAGTGGGAAGAAATCCCCAGCATGTCGCTGACTTTTTTATCCCGTCACAGAAGAAGCCCCTTCTTTATTATAACAAATGGCTCTTATTATGTGTATGAACTTTTAGAAATTGGTATTCTGCCATAGACTAGGATCAGTAACTCATAAAAGATGAAAAAAAAATCTATTAACTAACACTTGAGGGAGTTTGTCTCCTAAAACAGGCTGATCTTTTCTGCTTTGCTTTACACTGTTTTCAATAAGACGTCTTATTGTTCATAGGAAAAGCAATGACTTTAGTAGGAGATGACACAGCCTGACACTGAGCAAGCATTTGTCTGCATTTCCTTCTGTCCCCTTGATGATGGTTAAGATGTATGGGTTTATGGGTTTACATTACCCGGTCTCAACGTATTAAAAGTCCACATTTGTGGCTATTGTTGTTGATGACTGTTTGCTGGCAATGTTGTTTCTGATACAAAACTCCAATGTCTATGTTTAAATGGTCATTTTGATATTTTGACAGCTTTTCAAAACTCTTGTTCAGGCTCCTTGATATTCCTAATTATGATCCACAAGCCTACCTGATACTACCTGGTGTGTCTTGAGAAGAGGTTTGAAAATGCAAGAAATCTTGTTACATTTATTGTGAATAAGACTAAGTTCCAGTGTCTTACTACTTTAAATGTGAATTTCCTTGAAAGGTGTAAGATATTTACTGTAGGTTACATTAAGAATATTTTTTTAAAGATGTACACAATTACAGCTTGAAAATATTGCTTTGATATTATGCCAAGACTGTCAGTAAGTCACACCTAACTAGCCTGTTACATGAAAGCAGGAAACAGGTACAAGAATTAATTGGCAATTAGTGTAGAATTCAGCAAAAGAGGAGCCTGGAAAAATCTTAATTAAAGCAAGGTAAAATTTGAATATTGCTGTTATTATTTAGTACTCTGTATTCTTGATGGGTAGGGTACCATACAAATAGTCACCAAAGTATACAGTAGTGATAACACCCTGCGCTTCAAAACCAAAGTTAAGTGCACACAGTCGTATAATGCCTTGTTTACTCTTTCTGCAGCAAGTGGGTGAACTCAACTTCAGTGCATTTACATATATTTGCATATTTGGCATGCTTTTCACTTCTGCTGTGCTTCTTCTGCACATATGAATTTAAATTTTAGAAGTATACTTAAGGAGCTTAACACTCTATGCACATTTCATGATCCTGACCCACTTTCTCAAATGCTAATACTTAAAGCTGAAATAAGCAGGGGGCGTTTTAGCAAAGCCAAGTCTGAGACCTCAGGTTGATTGATTCAAGGGATTTCTGGGATGCTTATGTATGCGATTAGAAGTTGACACATTACAGGAAAAAAAAAACATGTGGCCCATTTTAACCAGGCTCAATTGTATAGGTTGAAGGATTCTAGCTTGATGGAGCAGGAAATGTGGATTAGGATTATGTCAGAGTAAATGATGTGTCTTTTGAAAAAACTTTAAAAAGTAGTTTTGGTTCCACAACCTCCAACCTTAAGAAAGGGTCCAGAAAGGAATTGGGAAAGCTGTAAAGAACCTTGCCAGCATGTTTGGGCCAAATGAAACTGGCAGACAGGAATTAAGCAGCACTTGCATCCATAATGCAGAGGTTTGGGTCAAGCAACTGCGAATGAGTAAAGATGCATAAAGGCAGCATTTATTAAAAAAAACAAAACAGAAAAACAATGAAACAAACTATTAGTAAAAAAAAGAGAGAACATTAGAGCAACCTTATTAATTAACAAGTTAATTCCTATATTTTCGGTAACCGGTTTACTCTGGTCAAAGTCAAGGTGGATTTGAAGTCAGTGCCAGGAACACTGCATACAAAAAAGAAATATACCCGAAATGATATGCCAGTCCCTCCCGGGGCTCTATGCGCACTCACAGTCCCACACACATTCATACCTAGGGGCACTTCAGCAGATGCAATCCACCTACCAGAATATTTTTGGAGGAACCCAGTGTGGACTTGGATAGATCATACTCTACACATACAGTAACCTAAGCTCAGTATTGAACCAAGGACTCTGGATCAGTGAGGTAGAAATGCAACCCACTTCAGTGCTGTGCCACACCAAGTGTATACCAATGAAGACCTTCATTAGATGACTCAAACTAAAATTAGACCTGGGATCACAGAGCTCATGAGCATTACCATCGAGCTTATGTCGGTTCAGCTAATGGCCACAGTAATGAGGAGTGGAGTTATACAGTATGGTAGTAGGAGTGGCTTTTTCATAAAGGCTGCACTAAAATCTTAATTCAACATTATTCAACTTTTATTGCAACATGTATATATATATGGATTCATGTTTACTTTTAGATCACTTTTAAATATTTATTCAGCATCTGGCCAGGTGCCACGAGCAAATTGAGTTTAAACTGCTTCTGAACCAGGTCTGTGTCTCATTTCAGCCAGATATTAAAATGACATTTGGACTTGCTCCAGCTTATGAGCAGGATGTAACAAGATTCTTTATTAATGTGTGCCCATTATAAGTCAGTTTGCCACAGATCTATATAACTGAATCGGTTTAGGTATTGGGCCATTGTGCACAGACACCTGGCTGGATCTAGATGGATGCAATGATACATTTGGCCCTAGTCTGATGGGACATACTGTACATTTGCTGCCTAGGAAGGCACTGATGTCACTTTCCAATGTTGGAACAGATTTTAAGGACTTGAAAATGAGGCTAATATAGCTTTGCTTCTGCTTGACAGGTAATTATCCTCATCGCCCAGCCACCCTCCATTCAACTCTCCATTCTATTCAGAATATTGTTGCTTCTCAAATCTTTAAATAAGAGAGTTGCAGTTTGGGGTTAGAAACACTGAGATAATTAGTGTGGTAACATAGTGTGCATGTCAGGTGTTATAAATTATTAATGTTATTAATTGTCATTATAGTATAGCCCATTATATAGGGGTCACTGATTTCTGTATTGTTTTGTAAGTGAAGCAGTTTCCATCCTTTTTTGTTGAGGTCACTGTGTAGGTTTTTTTTTTTGTTGCCACCTCTTTTTGAACTACTGTTTATGCAATGCCCGGGAGTGGTGTAACACACTCAGAGAAAAGCACTCCTGCCCACCTTCTGCCTACATGAGCCCACAGATGCCCGTGATTGGCCAGTGTTGCTCCAATTAACATGGGAGAGAATGTATGCTGCCCCTCCCATCCTCAGAGCATGAAAAGTAAACTTTTGAATATATTTCTCTATTAGGTCACATCACAGTCAAACATATTTTTAGAAGTGTGAAAACCACATGGATATTTCATTTGACTCTGGTAAGGGCAGAAGATTGAATCAAAATGTCTCTCTAGCTGTTTCTGTGATTATAGTTTGTCTGCAATTTACACACAAGTTTCAAGACCACAACTAGGGGTGTAACAATCCAAATAACAAATAATCCGGTGTTATCGAGGTGTTATTTGCTGTTTGCAAAGAATGCAAGGGTGTATTAGAACACACAGGTAATAGTGCTTGTCAGCTGTCCTGAAAAGGTGACAAGGTGATGAAGCTGGTGGCTCTAACATGAGAGACACTCTCGCACCAGCATCTGCAGATCCTAGTATTGAACCAAATGACATTTGAAACTTGTGATGTGCACCCCTTGACTAAACATAGGGCTCAAGGAGATACAGATGGGTAAGATATTGAAGTAAAACCAATATAAAGCATCTTAGTAAGGTGTCAAATGCTGCCAAAACAGCGCCAATGCATCTTGGCATTCATTCTGCAAGTCTCTTGAACCCTACTGGAGGGATAGTCCACCATTTGTCCAAAAGATAAAACCAATATAAAGCATCTTAGTAAGGTGTTGGGCCACCACGTGCTGCCAGAACAGCTCCAATGCACATTGGCATTCATTCTTGAAACCCCTACTGCAGGGATAGACCACCATTTGTCCAAAAGATATCCCCTCATTTGGTGTTTGGACGATGATGGTGGTGGAGAACGTTGTCTAACATGTGTTCGACTTTGTTGAGATCTGGTGACTGCAAAGGCCATAGCATATGATTTGCAGCATTTTCATACTAAACCATTCAGTGACCCCTCACACCATGTAGATGGGGACGGAGTCATCCTGAAAGAGATCACTCCTAATCACGATTAGGATAAAAAGGTTTAATTATAGGATAAAAGTGGTTAGTCAGAAAAATTGAGTTGCATTGATGCTTGATTGTAAGGGGGGCAAGTAAAGTCAAATGATGCCAGCATAATAAATAAACATCCCCAAAAAGCATAACACTGTCCAGTCACGGGAGTCTGTGAGCTCATGTATACAAGAGGTGGGTGGGAGCACTCTACTCCAAGCGCGCTACACCGTTCCCATAGGTTGCATGAGCCACAGTTCGAAAAGAGGCGGCGGCTTGCGTCACGTGTATCGGAGGAAGCACGCAAAGGCTTCGCCCTCCCTGACTGGCAGTTCGTCATGACAAGGGGGGAATGACTGATGGGTGGGATTTGGGATGACTAAATTAGGGAGAAAATCGGGGGAAAAAAAAAAACACTTTCCTTATGGGGAATAGCAAATGTCCCCACAAGGTCAGAAATCTCAGATACATTAGTGTATTACTCTTATTAAGTAATAAAAGCACAGTTGTGGGTATAGACTTTTAAACTAACCAGTTGATCATGTGAATTCTACAACTGTATACAACTGTATTTGTATGGTTGCTGTGGTAATTTTGTTTGGATGTGGATATGGAGTTAATGCAGAACGATGCAGGTTCAGGAGGTTCTGTGGGACGTAAGGGATTTAAGGGAGAAGGTGGGGACCCATCACTTACAACAGCTTGAAGGTTGTAAGACTACTTACTACTTTTAAATATGTTTTCTGAAGTCAGATTATAGCAAGGCTGAGGCTAGGTGAATGCTGATGAATGCTGGATTCACTGGGTGTTCTACCTCCCTCATATTTTATTAAAGAATCGTACATTCTTAAAGAATAATAAAGTTGCTCATGTTCATAAATTTTTCCCATCAAACTCCAGTTAGAATGCACCTTTGCTCATGCAGGGACTGCAACAGAAAGAGATAAAGAGAATAATAGAGTAAATTATAACAGAGAGAAAGAACGTGTTGAGCACTACTGAAAGAAGGGGGGAGGGCATACCCTTTCTTTCATTGAAGAGGACAATTCTTTGAGGCTGAGCTGGGATAGAGTGCAGTAAATGAGTCTCTAGAGAGAAGCCATTTCTGAACAAAATGACCCCCATCCATAGCTTAAGGGCTCTGAAAACAAGAAAGCTGCATGAAACTAGAGCGGGAATTCACACAGGCTTCATTTGGAATAAGTTGCACATAGTGTTTGCTAGATCATTCCCTCAAAATAATTTCTTTTAGCATTTTTAGCCTTTGTCAAGCAGGCTGTGATTCATCAAGCAGGATGTGGGTTTTGAGAACTTGGAACTCATTAGCTTTCTAATCTGTGGCAGTGGTGGCTCAGTGGTTAAGGCACTGGGCTATATGTTAGTATGTAGTCTGAGATGGAAAACAAGTATTCTTGAGTAGATAATTAGATCCTCAAACTCTCGAATTTGCTAATTATCAGCTTTCGTTCACACCGTCTCCTGAGAATCACAGATGCATTATGAGGACGAAAAACATTACTGGGATTATAGTCATAAGTCAGTAACGGTTCAAAAAGCAAACTGTCTTGCCTTCAGCAAGAGCTGAGAGCTATGTTTTGACCCAAGAACACTCTGTTCACACAAGATCAAACTGAACCTGAAATGTGTTTGACTAGTGAGCTAGTCAGGTAATGCTAGCTAGACAGCCAAGATATAAATTCTTCAGGTTTTTTTTTTTTTTTGCAAAATCCTGTTCACTCTACTCTTTAATGATCTGCTGGGACTATTCTTGCTCTCTGCAGTGTTGTTGCAGCTCAGGCAGCTAATATCATCTAGCAAGCTAAAACGCATAGCCTTACTACAGGTGTTAGACAATGAAACTGGAACACCTGTCATTTTAGACCACAATAATTTATTAGTATGGTGTAGGGCCTCC
>JAOTRJ010000043.1:20332833-20344055 GCA_028564905.1 Leptodoras praelongus | reverse complement strand
AGAAATTTCCCAGGTCGCCCCACCCGGGGATCGAACCCGGGTCCTTCTTGCTGTGAGGCGACAGCGCTACCCACTGCTCCACCGTGCCGCCCCTGTAGCACAATGTATTCTGGGGAAAGTAATTTCTGTCTTTGACATCCCAGACTCGAGATGAACGTCTTCCGTCCATTCTGCTAGACGCTGGTGCGGCGGTACCGCGTGCGCTGGTTGGTAGTCAGTGTAGCGGATACAGGTGCAGAGGCGCGCGCTGGTACACGGCCGGCAGACTTTATGGCGCCACAGTTTAGCACCTGTCCAGTGGGTGTGAATCTCAGCGGCTGAAACACAGCGGAGCTCAATGGATCGCAATAATGTGGCCGTTATAGCTGCTTTGATGTGCCTTTGAGGATGCAAACGGCGCAGGATTGGCGTCGCGCCGCTGGATGTCCGGCTGAGTGTATTTACCTACAGGAGCGCACAAACAAAACCTGCGGAAACCTGCGGAGATGGACAGGCGGACTATATCCTAGCCTATTCAACAGCAAAAGTCATCGTGGCTACAGGGAAACTGATCAAATATGGAAGTTTAATACTGTAAATAAAAAACTGTGGCAAAGCATGTGTATCCACTATCCTAAAGTACATTCCACATAACGTACATGCGAAATGTTATTACGCATACATGGAGATCGGGTTGTGTTTACTGAAAGATTGTTTGGGTCTTCTGAATACGGAAGAAAGACAGTGTAGAGAGAACTGCACCATCCATTGCAGCTGGCGCATCTGGTCAATGAAGAGACTTTGCCTAAACATCACGTATACAGTAAACATAATACGTGATGTTTAGGCAAAATCTCTTCATTAGTGTGGTGCATGTAGTAAATCCCGATTAAACCTTAATTGGTTACCCTTTATGGGTCTTTCCTGTTGAGATATTCTCATCATTATGCTATTTAGCACTTCTTCCAGAGCCTTTCATCTGCACTGTATGGCGTATATCTCACGACCTGGTAAACTATCTTCTCAAAATATCTTAAGTTTAGGATTAACCCACAAACAAAAAACTTGTTAAAATTCATTAAAATAACGACTTTATTTTCATATAAAGAAGCATCTTATTTATTTACATATGCAGTGCTTATGTACATATATATTTATATATATATACATTATTTTCTTTAATGGCAAAAACACTGGGATAATTCAAAATATTCATATTTTCAAAACATTCATATATATATATATACATTATATATATACATTATTTTCTTTAATGGCAAAAACACTGGGACAATTCAAAACATTCATATTTTCACTTTAAATGGTTAGCTTATGTTTTCACATAAAAGCATCACAGAAAGTAGAATCTAAAGCAGTGTCAGGGTACAATATCGAGATCTGAAGTCCTTTGAGTGAGTGTTTAGTCAGTAGTAACAAGGGGAGAGGAGTGCTGGGTGAATCATGGCTCGGTGTGCTGTGTGCTGCTGCACAGCCCCTGTGTGGTTGACCTGCGCTGTGTACTGCAGGAAGGCGGCAGGCGGGAGCGTGAGTCGCTGTCCAGCCAGCGCGTGGTGCTGAAACGGCGCCGGTGCCAAAGCCAGGTTAGCCAGTAGCGCAGGAGAGTAATATTCCACCCGGGTGTCCTGTGCCTCACGTTTTAACTTCATCCTTCTGTTCTGAAACCACGTTTTCACCTACAGTTAAAGAAAGCAATAGATTATTAATGCCAGAACGGGTTACGCGTGAACAAAACATTTAAACAGTCACTGGCTAATTTATCAAGACAACATCTACCATATGTGTAGGTGCTGGGGCTTAATACAGTTTGTCAGTAACCCTCTTTCTCCAATATCACCACCGCTCTCCAGATTGGCTAAAGCACTGCTTGGCTTTTTCGTAAACACCTCAACATAAATTCCAACCAAAGATATTCAACCTAGAGTGTTGAGAAACTGGTAACTGTATTGCCCACTGGGGTTAAGTAGGCCTTACCTGAGTTTCAGAAAGGTGAAGTTTTTCTGCTATTTTCCTCCTTTGGCTTGCACCGAGGTATTTGTACTTGTGAAAGGTTTTCTCCAACCGGGCGATCTGAGAGGATGTAAATTTTGTTCTAACCCGACGTTTTGGTCCTAATTCTGCCTCGCTGTCAGCACCAACCTCACTCTCCGAACCGGAAGTGTAACCACAGCTATCTGAAACAAGAAAGAACGTTAATGACAGAACCACGCATATAGGCTTATTTTCTGCTTATTGTCTGCTATACATTAACAACAGGTGACTTTAGTATGATTTAGTATGATATTACTATGCTTACTGCTTGGTGAGGGTGGGCTCTTGGTGACCATTTTGACACTTTCATCAAAGCACAGGCCCCCTGTGTGAGTGGCTTGGAGCGCGGGCGCCGACGGGCTGGACACAAGAGCAGTCTTTAAACCGGAGCGGCAGTCGGACTGAGAGCTCTGCGATAGCCATGCCACCGAAAAGTTCCTGGCCATACTAAAGTTCCTCTTGACGGGCAGTCGGGTAAAAAATGAACGACTGTACTTGACCAGCAGTGCCAGGATTAGGACTATATGTAGGAGGTCCTACACCTGTATTTGCATAAGCAAGGGGATCTCGACGGAACGATAAGTGTTTGATGGGCGTTGTAATGGAAGCTAATAGATGTCGCAATTGCTGTTTATCACACGTCGGGTACACTTGTTATATCCAGGCGCCACTGTGTCTGAGTACTGAAGCGCTTATCGACAATTGACTCATGTGATCCCAGAAAACTGGAGACTTGGAACAGTGAATAATCAGCGATGTTGAGAGCAAATTGATATAATCACTTAGAACAGAAAACTCAGTCGAATAAATAAGCCAGTTCTTCAGAAACCTCGCCTGATTTGGCTATGTCTAAGAACACTAAAGTAATAGGCTTTTATAACAATTTTGCTTTATTTTGTTCTTCGCAAACATTATACAGAAGATATAAAATTCTAAATTAAATCACCATTGAATATTGCACTACAGTTATACAGCCTGGTTAGACAATTAAGTCTGGACCAGTTCTATAATAACATCTAAGGCGATAAGGGAAGAACACACAAACAGCCGTGTATGAAACAATGAATGGCCAAAGATTTTTCATATACGGAAAACATTCAGTAAGAAACAGAAGTGAAGACAATAAGCGTTACAGAAATACGGACTATATATCAAGACAGAAACACAATATGTATACTGCCGTATGGCCCAGATGTAAAACAAACAAACAAACTCAAACTTTCTACCTGGAAAAGTGCACGAGATGTAGCTTTTCAGATTTGATGTATGTATGTAAGTATGTATGTATGTATGTATGTATGTATGTATGTATGTATGTATATTTTTGTGCATATGTATATGAGTGTATTTGATTGTCATTGTTGTATGTATGCACGTTTTTGCATTCTTGAAAGTAGCCAAGTTATAACAAAGTATGTCTAATGGATCATCTGTTGCATCTTATCACTTGCATACAGACTATTGTATTGCTGAAGAGCCCAGTTGTCTGTCTCGGCTCAGATTTTAGCCTTATTGTTCTGCCCCCAAAGCGGAGCTGATAGTGAAACACCAAAGCAAAGGTGAGGGAGTGCGTTTGATGTCGACTGACAGGAGAATCTGAATTAGGCTCTGGCGCCTTATAACTCCACACCTTTCCACCAGTTCCCCCAGGCCTGCTGCTTAACTGATCTCTCTGAAATGTGGAATCCTCGAAACATAGACCTTGATTTCCTCCACTCAAAACTCGTGAAACTAGGCTATACAGTGTGCTGTTGGTAATCCTGTAAAGTTGTGGCGACTGGTGCATCTTGTTGCAATTCCACGGGGATTCATATAGATTACATTTGGTGTATTGTGAAAGCGCAATTGATTGAACCAACGCATTGATCTTATTGTTGATGTAAACCTGGCTTTTCTTTTTATAGGCCTATACTTCTTCAATAAATGAACATACGTTGATGTTGATGATCTATTTGGTAGATCAGCCCCCTCCACCAATATATCCACCACTTTTTATCCGTTTAATTGCATTAGTGAGTGATCAAATCCTGAATCCTAATCAAGTATCTTCGATACAAGGCGGGGAGATCGAGCCTTGAATAGCACACAGACTCCAGACTTCGTGGAGCCAGTCCCTTAGGCTTTTGTCAAGAGTGTAAACTCATCAATGGTCGGCTTAATTAGGACTAATTGTAGGCCATGATCTACTCGTTAGGTCGCGTTTGAAGTGCGGCTACAGAGACAAACAGAATTAGGTGAGCTGCATATGAAAGCGCAGTGTGGGATCAACGCGGATTTGCACTCTCTCTCTGTCTCTGTCTCTCTCTCTCTCTCTCTCTCACATACACACACACACACACCGTATCCGCTCACACGAATCGTTTTTGCGTGTGTGTGTGTGTGAATTTAAGATAATGCTCAATATGTGATATCTGGTTCAAAACAGAAATGACCTCTCATATCTTGCAATCCTAACCGAACGGAACTTTATGAAGTTAAAAGATCTAACTTTTTGCACTTTTAATCATATGCAGTTTCAACCATTTTAATGTCTTGACAAATTATAAATAATTCACTATTTATTTTGACATAGACAGCATAATAAATGTATATGTATACCACAATCACACAAGCATATATTAGTAGCTTTAGTTTTAGCCTATTTTAAAATGACTGTACTCCTTAGATATACTGCAAAATAACTTGAACAATTAATATAGTTCCATATCAGCAAGTGAAAAGTTAGACTGAATGGCGCATAGGTTTCTAATCAAGGGTCGTGCTCTTTGAAGTGCTTGATAAGTGAGATTATCGCTTATCATATGGATCATCTTTCTGGGCCTCAAAGACCAGAAGCAATATAGCCTAATCAGCTCACATGGCAATGATCTCTGCTGATAAGGCCCTGCGACCGATGTGACTGGCACCCCAATTTAATAGTATAAACATCTCAACACAATACTAACATAAAGCTGAACACTGCTTAATTACGCATTGAAGTATTAAATAGCATTATACGCAACTGTTGGGATACTTTAACCCTTTAAAGTTAGCCCCAGAGTGCGTTTTCAAACATTCTGGTGTTCAACCTACATGCCTAGGCCTGTACTGAACAGTTAAGCAGCTGCCTTGTAAACGTGCATTGTTTTATTCATATATAAGCTACTGTATATATACACACTCTCAGAGAAAAGTGCTAAACCTGTGCCTTTCGTGGCCTCTAAAGTGGCACCCTGACCCTCTTTTGTACCTTTTAAATTTAGAAGGTGGATATACTCGACCTTTTAAATAATTTAAGGTACATAATGACTCAAAGTAGCTTTTAATGTAATGTCTTTTCACTGTCAAACACTACACTCTTAGCCAACATACACGTTAACGGTACAAAAGGTGTAGTAGTAGCCACCAATTAGTACCCTTTACTGAAAGTTTAAGTCTTGTTGTAATTCGTGCAGCAAATGACAAAAAAGCCATTTAAAAAAAACAAATATTTAATTCTTCACAATAAATAACACTTTTTTCCATAAAACTCTATACAAATGTCTTGATAATTCTCTATACAACATTGTACATCAAGTATATTGCACATGTCAACAATTTAAAAAACACAAGTGTCCATATATTCTCTATGGTATTCTTTAGTAGTAATGCTGCATGGGGATCATGTGGTGGCTGTGCTGAGGAAGGATCTGCTTGGGCGGAATGGCACGGTGATGAACCGGAATGGCTGGGATCACGTGCGGGTTTGGGACGTGAGGAGCGGCAGGAAAAGTCACGTGCTGCCCGGCGTAGTGGAAGGGAAGCGAAGGAACCACTGGGAAGAGGACGTGGGGCAAAGCGGGGAGTGTGTATTCAGCCCTCAACTCCTGGACCTCACGCTTCAGCTTCATTCTGCGATTCTGAAACCAAGTCCGGACCTGCACCAGAGAAAGAAAGCATGCAGTTAGAGACATGGCCATATAACTAAAACGCTGTGGAACACACTGAATACAAACTGATGGTGCAGCCGCAGATAACGTCTTACCTGAGTTTCGGATAGGTTGAGTTTCTGTGCGGTTTTAACTCTCTCACTCGCATCCAGGTATTTGTGTTTGCTGAAGATTTTCTCCAACTTCTCAATTTGCTCGGGAGTGAATTTGGTCCTGATTCGGCGCTGGGTGCCTCCATCTCTCTCTCCCTCACATCCATCTTCAATGGAGGGACACTCGGACGCAGCGGCCTCGCTCTCATAACCAGAAGAGTAACCACTGTTCTCTGAAGCTGACAGAAAAAAAGCAGATCTGGTTATTGACTTGCACCTCAGAATCACAACTCAGTAACTTTACGCAGTCAAATAAACTACACAATAAGATGGTGGGGATACTTACAGCTTGGAGAGGTACAGTTCCTCTGAGCTGAGTGCATATACCCAATGCCTTTCTTCTCCTTCTGTTCCTCTTCGGTTGTGTTCTCCTCAGCCCGGCTACATTTCAGTTTGGGCTGAATGTAAACTTTGTCGTATGAAGTTGGAGGCCGTGGCTGGACCAGACAAGGCACATGACGCCTTACTGAAGCCTCCGTTGTCTCCACTGGTTCAGGATCCTGTCTGGAGTCATGATAGCTCTGGGCAAGCCAGTCCACAGAAAAGTTTTTCACCATGTTTCAGCTTGAGGTGATCCAAGTGTATCCAGTGAAAGTCCCAAGAGAGTTGTGACGACCTCGAAGGAGCTCTCAATATATGTACCCCCCTGACACCAGTCCGAATTAGCATATGCATGTATGTGTGCTCGACTCGTCATTAGAGCTAATGGGTCGTTATTGAAGTCTTTACATATCCTGTGATTGTGTGAAAACCTGGCGCCACGGAGTCTGTGAGGAGATCTCTGAAGACATCAGCTGTCTGCTTGTACTTTACACTGATTCAACAGCTGGCTGAGAATGAAGAGTGGATTTCTGATTAACAGTACTATCCTTCAGTATTAACCTATGCATATCAATAAAACGTATATAAAACTTAGAGCTGTTGCAAGAATGACGAACGGCATACAGGCCAGTTTTGAAGTATTTTAATGATTAGGCCTATATATTCGAGTGGGCTGAGATTTTTTTAGATTTTTAATCTCAAATGTGCACATACAGCATTTTGTGAAATACATTACCATATGATTAAGACATCTTTAATTTTTACATTACAGCTATGTTCAACTATATGGGATACTATTAAAGGGCAGTGTTATGGTTATAGCCCAGGACTGTCAGAGAATCACTGTTGGATAATCCTGATGTGTTACAGATACACGTTATACCTGGATATTTCTGTCTCAACTGTAAATTCGCCTGAATGAAAGTGCAAGGAATAAATGTAAATGACAGTGATGTATATCTGCTAGTCAATACTCTCGGTATTGCGTTTCTGGTTTTCCTGAGCACACCTTCCTTTTGTGAAGGACACAATGGAAATGACAATAAAGCTCAAATGGCTTTGCACTAACGCGTCTCTGGTCCCCCGGAGAGCCGCTGGCGCCGCTGCCGTTTGGACAGAAGACATCAAACGGATTACAGTAGCAGCACAGTCAGAGCTGATGGAGCTGCATTTGACATGCAAACTGACCAAACAATACACTCTTCAATACTAGCAATGCAGACAAATCCTAAAGTCATCCAGAAACCTCTGCTGTGTTGATCATGCTTCATAATCATGTCGCCATGCAAGGAAACACGCAGATCCCCATACTCTTACTACAAGTTTATTTATAGCATTTCATTTGATTAAACTTACACTCAAACAACAAGGCATATTAATAAGAGATGGGATGTGAAATGCACACTGCAATGTTAATCCCACTCATCAGGTGATATCTCACTGTAGGCCTACGTGTTGACTCTCTCAGAGTAGTTTAATCCCTTTGAGCGCCCAAGACGCCGCCGACTAACAATGTGCTCCTAAAGGGATCGTTTAGCTCTAGTGAGGATGATAACAGCATGCTGGTGGCTTCCTTTATCTCAGATCTGTGCTTAGTGAGGTCGGAGCTCTTCGCCTCCCAATTAAGTGTTTATCTGAAACGCTTTGAAGTGGCGACTACAGAGAAGCATCGACCTCCAGGAGAGCCAGTTTCCTCACCTCGGGCTAAGGGGTGGACACACACACTCTCTCTCTCTCTCTCTCTCACACACACACACACACACACATGGGGGGGTCGGTCGACCAACCCGACAAATAATAATAATAATAATAATAATAATAATAATAATAATAATAATAATAATAATAATAATAATAACAATAACATACGCTGATTTAGAAAGCAAATTACATGATTTCTCCAGAGATATTGGAAATACACTACAATCCATAATATGCAGAAAAATATAGCCAGTTACCCATATAGCCAAAATACTTTTGCTCTGTACCACTAAATGAAAATAACACTACTTGAAATAACCCTTTAATAACTTTACAATTGTACATCTGAGCACAGCTACCATGCTCTGCTATAACTGAGATACTTTGTAGGTGTGCAGTCCTTAACGTTTAAGTTAATGCAATTAAGCCATGGCTCTTTATACAGATATTTCAATTCATGGTATTGCAGTAGCAGTATGAATAGTTAGTACATTTTTCACAGGTATTTCTTTTAGAATATAAAGAATTATTTAAGCATTTTTTTTTATTAATCTACTACATCTGCAGAAGGAAAACTTTTTCTTCAAAATGCACTTATAGTAAAAATTCTTGCTGACCACCCAAAAATGTTTCTTTTGACAGTACAGGGAAGTGAGATAAAATGATGTAAGGTTGGAAAGCCACTGATATTTCTTTAAGAAAACATTGAATTGATTCACTGACCTCTTGCACAGAAAATACACAAAAGAAGGAATAACTGACTGCATAAAAAAATGGAGTTGTAGACACAGAGTGAAAATTCTTACTTCTCATTCTTCTAATACCCACAGCCTTGTATGTGATTACAAAGCTTTCCCCCAGTGTCTAGTTATTAAAAACCATGTGCATTAACTTCTACTGCACAGAGCATGTGAGAGACGTCTCATCTACTATCATCTCTGCCCTTTTATGTGTCTATGTCCGATTTCTCTCCGGATCACTGGAAGGAGGCTTTGACCCTGCGCAGTGTGTCCTGAATGCGGCGTGGGTGTCGCTCCGCAGCAGGCTGGTTAAAGTTGGCATCATTGTCAGCGGCAAGTAGTGACACATCACAAGCACCCAGACGGCTGACCCTGGCCTGGAGATACGACTGCAGTTCTAGATCAGGAGTGTATGTGTATGTGCGCTCCTGGAAAGCATGGACCTGACTTACCACACGTGCTATAGTCCTGCAGAGAAAGAGATGAAAAAAGGGATAGAGAAAATGAGAGGGCAAGTTAAAATCAATTCAATTTTAATTGTATAGCACTTATAGACATTGTAACAAAGCAAAGTTGATTTATATCCCAAATGAGCATGCCAGGGTGACAGTGAGACAACTGAGATGACAGACGGAAGAAACCTTGAGGGAATCAGTCTGAAAAAAAGGTACCCATCCACTTCCGGGTGACATCTGGTACTGGTATTATAAAGCATCGCTGTATGCAAATATAAGTAAAAGTGTGTGCATGTGTTAGGCATGTTCAGAAATAAATGTTATTTTTAAAAACTCGTAAGTTTTCATGAAACAGAGAGGACAAGTGAGCTAGCACTTTTCCTCAGGCAGTGCAGTACTGCATGAAATCCAAACTCAAGACTATAAAAACTGTATATTACATGAAATGGACAGGGGTCTCACGTTTCATTTTTCCTTTGGGTTTACCAGTTTCCTCCCACCCCCAAAAAAGTAGGTGGATTTGCTATACTAGTGTGAATAATTGTGTGAATGTGTGTGAATGGTGTCCTCTGATAGAATGGTATCTCAACCAGGGTGTATTTTCTGCATCATGCATTGTGTTCCCAGTATAGGCTCCAGATCACCCATGAGCCTGACTAAGGTCTTGTGCTTAGTAAGGATGAATCAAAAGGAAATCATTTTGTGTCTATGTTTTAAAATATTTGTAATCTTGTCTATATAAGATGCAATCCATGGTAATATATTGAAGATAGAAAGTATTTTGTGTCTGACTTATCAAAGGCTATATTTTAAATAGTTTTAAGCTATATTCCCATGGGTCACATCGCACCTGGGCAAGAAGCATATGCAAATTCAACACAGGCACAGCGTGGTTTGTTTGTGCTGGACACAATGTGAAATGTGAGTTTATTCATATGAGCCATGCTGTGCCATGAAGGAATAAGTGCAAACCTTATACCATACTAACAAACAAACAAGTAAGATGGCAATAACACATGGCAGTCAATGGAGGCCACTTCAGCAGGCCTTTAGCTGAACTTCCCCTTGGCTTGGGAAAAGTGCGTGTCCTGATTCCATCAGACAGCTCTGGGTGTATAACAACCAGCTGCGCATCTAACTCTCGGTGCAGCTGCTCAGTCCCTGGCACCTGCCAACAACACCCAACCCCTCAGGTACCTGGCACAAACCCATCACCCCAAGCAGGCCATCATCACTGATGCACCATCTGGCTGCACACACTCCTCCTGCATGGTGTACACGATCTTGTGAACACTCAGGATGTGTGAACCCGACTGGACACGGCGACATGTGCAGTCATCAGCTGTGCCATTACCGCTCACTCAGAGTCTCCGTGAACTCTGATCCCCACAGATGTCTACCAGTGTACGTGTGTGCATTATGGTTTAATTTCAGAATATTTTGGGATGTGTGTAGTGACAGTTATAAGTGTAGCTTCAACACCGCTACTCTACCCTGATAAGTCACTAAACTTATTTTTTCACTTGTGTTAATGCTGCTGATACACAGTCATACAAAATCTCTGTATATTATATATAACACATTTGAGCTACAAAGTGGGAAGGAACGTACAGGTGTGTTTTGATAGCGACAGTCTAGCCAGCCAACATTACTGATCATGAGTTTAGGACGTGTTTACTTTCTTAAAACACCAAATTAAGGTATATGGTCAGTATTACAATTTAACCAACTAATGTGTCTTTTTGATTGATCTAAAGTAATTTATGCTATAAATTGAAATGATGAGCTTGCAGCATTACTAAGACTGAAAGTCTGGTTTTGGTGATTGAGTGCTCAAATTATTCATTCATCTTCTTGGCCACTTATTCCTTTTCAGGGTCACGGGAGAGCCGGTGCCTAGCCGGCCACATAGGGCGC
>JAOTRJ010000043.1:20268573-20280995 GCA_028564905.1 Leptodoras praelongus | reverse complement strand
GGTTGGTTCCTGCCCTTGCGCTCAGAGTTGCCGGCTGGGCACCGGCTCCCCCGTGACCCCGTAACTGGGAATAAGCGTTACAGAAAATGACTGACTGTACAATAAGCAAATCCAACTAATATTATACTTATTAGATTAGGCCTATATAAGGAATATATTTGTATATAATTTAACATATTTCAAACGTGAAACTCTTGTAAACGTGTCTTATTCTATTGCCAGAAATGTTTGCTCTATTTCTGGAAAGCAGCAAAACAAGAATAAGCTGGAAATTAATGAATATATGTAGAAATAGATTTAATGGGTTTAATAGGATTTTACATTTGTTATATAAACATCTCCAACTGGGATTTATTCAAGACACACTCACATGCTAAGATATCATTTCTGCCATGTATGCAGCATATGTGTGTAAACCTGCCAGAAATCTCCACAGCATCACATACACACACACACACAGTACACTCATGCCTATATCTACACATGCACACACAACCACACCACTCTGACATTAACCATCAACATAATTTTTACAGGCAAATTTCCAGACCCAATTCTTTTCATCATTGTCTGAGCAGCTTCTCTGAAACAATGTTACTTAAATACCATAGCAGTTCATATACATTAGTATATACTGCTGCTAGATTTGAGGTACACCTAACCTGTAGCTACAATCATGGGCCACTTTGTTAGGTATACCCACCTTACCTAGGTGTACAGTTACAGACAGTAGCCTGTGTGTTGTGGTACACATTCGTGGAGCAGATATTATTTGGGTGGTCGGTGGTCCTCTCTTCACACAGTATATCAACTCTTATATCTGTACTGTCTGTCCTTTTTCTCTGTGTTCCAGGGTATTTAGTTTAAAAGCTTGCATTTTCAGCTTGCATATACTAGTAGTTAGGCTATTTAGCTAGCTTAATTAAGTATGAGCTAATTACACAACTCACTGCTTCAGAAACACATTTTTGTATGAGAGTTATCAGGGTTATCAGTGTGCTGTCTTTGGCAGTAAAGGCTGTACTAATTTATTTAGTATGAGATGGACATTTGGTTCATGGCAGGTGTTGGGATCTGGATTGTACATTTAAATTAAATCCATTATTTTGGCATTTCATTGCATTTCATTCTGTAACCTATTTGTTAAACATCATAGAGTGACTGAAGACATCTTGAAGTCCCAGGCCAACAGAGGACCAAATATTCAGTATAAAACACCACACACTTGTGCGCACATATCCTTGCCACACAAAGGAAATCAGCCACATGTATTCAGTGGTGAAAAAATACATTTATTGAAGTCCATGGAGAATGTAGAAAAAAAAGCTAATGGAGGTTGTTGGCTTTGCTTACAATATCACTGGCGCATATGCTGAAACGCGCACACACACAATTCCAAATACACACATGCTTGTGCACATATGTATGTACACTGCCAGCAGTCTTAGTAAGGTGCTCCAAAATGCATCGGCAGCAGGTCATCTAGTCTCTGAAGAGCAAAGCTCACCAAAGAAATCTGGGTTTGAGTGTGTAGTCAGTCTTTTTATGCCACATTTTCTCTTTTCCACTTTGACACTGATGGGGAAAATGACACGTCATTCAGATGTCCAACTACTACCAACCTTCCACTACTAATGTAACCAGGGGTCTGAAATGAATGGGAGGAAGGTTACTAAGGATGGCCATGGCTATGATGTATTGTTTATCCTGTTTTATTTAGGAGCTGAGAAAATACAAATGTGCAGTAGAACAAAGATTAGACAACAGATTTGACATCCAGATTTCCACAGGATGGGCAAAGCTATTTTCTCTATTTCAATCCATGTGATTGTGAACAAGTTGCATGGCACATGACTGATCTATACATTACACCAAGTTGGCTACTTGCTGAAACATTTTTTTTCTGTTAAAAGATGAAAGGAAGTCGTAGCTTATAAAAGTCTGAGCAAGAGGACATTTTTATAATGAAATGCAAAGATGTGCAAAATCGAATGAAAATTTCACAGAGTTTCATTGAATGTTTCCTTGATCATAGTTGAGTCTAAAACCCCATCATCCTGAAGAGGAGCAGTTAAGACGCCTGCTGTGAGCAATTTTTGCCTTTGAACCTTTTGGGTAAATTGAGAAATTTGTCTCGTCTTTTTGTTTTAGATGTTCTATACAAAAATGCAAAATGAGTGGAACAAGTTCAAATTTAACAGAGAGGAAAACATGAGTAGTTTCTAACAAGTGCACTATTGTCACTCATAATTCATACCACAACAATCTTTTCTCACATATCACAGTGTATTTGTACATTTACAAACCATCTGTGACAGAGATGCATTTAAACAACACTAAATCAGTAACAATAACAAGACTCAGATACTGAGCAATAGCCAAAATATAGATAACAAAACAAAAGGGATACCGCAGTTATTGGAAGGTCTTATTTATTTCTTATTTGTACTTCTTTATGTTTGGCGAATAGGTAAAAATTTTTAAGTACTGGTTAGCATAAAGACGTGACAGCTAGGAATAGAAGCAGCAGCTGAGGCAAAGCTTTGCTCAAGGTCGCCACCCAGACCAAATTTTATACTTTTTCATATTGTAAAGAAATAAGGTTCATACCAGAAATAAAAATTTTGAGACAAGAATGCAAACTCATCAGGGGTGAAAAAGATAACAAAGATGTGAAACCCCAGGGGGTCCGGGTTGAGCTGGTTCCAAAAATTGCATTGCATCCATGATGCAATAAAGTTCATTAAAAAACATCCAAAAACAATACACATGACAACTGACAAATGGACAATGGTGGCTTATGTTATATTTTGGCAGGGAGGGGGAGAGTGAGAGTGAATGAGTGAACAAGTGAGTTATTATCTTAGATATTATCCTAGAACCATCAGGGGCTAATATTAATGTTAAGTGGGCATTTTGGCTGAGGAGCTTAACTTATAATTGGCAAATGGTAACGTTAAATGAGCAGTCCCAGAGCCCTAATGTCATTAACATTATAAAAGTAGAATCTGAAATAACAAGTATGCTAGCTAACATTAGACTCCATGGAAATACCATTAACACCTAAAGTTACATCCAAATTGTGACTGTCAACCTTATGAAGCTAATTAACAGTTCTAAGCTTGACATAGGACTGGGTGATATTGTAACCAAAAAAAAAAAAACCTAAATTTTTTTTCAACTATGAAGGATTGTTCATTATGATGTCAGTTTTTTTTTATTGTTCTTACATAAAGCAACATAATGCAAATTCAAAAAGATTGCATAATTTCTCAACATTTTTTTATTTATTAGAATGGATTTTGTAAAATGTAGATGTACAAAAACAGTAACACCATCTATAGCAAATAGTGCAAACAATGGTTCATTAAATAAAGAATATTTAAAGAAGGGATATTTTAAAAGAAAATCATTGTTTGCTTTAGATGGTGCCATTATGATTTTAAACAACGTCTTTCTCAACAGAGTAAATGGGGACCATGTTTTTTTGTGACATGAAATGGCAGTGCAAATGAGAAGTCAATATGGGGGGTATTCTTCAACTATTCGTCACCACTTGTCAGAGACATCCCTCTTCAGTCTTCACTTACTTTCCACACCATCATTTTAAAAACTCATCAGATCTACACAAATCACACAAAGGTCACAATTTTGCAATCTGTGAATGAATCTAGTGTGTGAGCACACTAAGCACCACTGGCACATTGCCATATACTGCATGGCAAGCTAGAATATCCAGAAAATGTTACATTTAATAACTGGATTGAGAGATAATCAGTGTTCTTAATCAATATTGTAATGGCTTAGTAAATATTCACTGACTACTTTATTAGGAGCACCTGCAAACCTGCTCATTCATGCAGCTATCACATAAACGTAAAGTGGCAGCAATGTATGAAATCATTCAGGATAGTCAAGAGCTTTAGGGGATGGTCAAAGACATCATCAGGATGGAGGGGGGAAAGTGATCTCACTGACTTGACTGTAGCTGGTTTGAATATTTCAAAAACAGCTGGGAAAGTTTTGTACAGGATAAAACAACAACAACAGCAAAAAAAGAAACACCCAGTGAATGACAGTTCAACAGGCAGAAGAAATGCCTTGATGATTGAGGTCAGAGGAGAAAGGCTAGACTAAGGTGACATGACTGGAAGGCTACAGTAACTCAATCACTCTGCACAACTGTTATGAGCAGAAAAGTATCTCAGAACGCACAATATGTTGAACTATGAGTTGGATCAACTACAAGAGCAGAAGACCACAAGTTCCATTAGAATAAGTATCCAAGGCTACTAGTGTTATAATGATACAGTCAGCTCACAATTCGATTCACAATACTGAGTTTATGATTCGATTTTTTCACGATATTTTAAACAAAATTTAAACAAAGAACAATCTTTTTTTATTTCTTTAGTGTAAAACGATGCATGTTGTCTTGTTTTGCAGCTTCACAATATCTTAAATAACTGAGTGAAAACATTCCTTTTTATTTTGGAAGAAAAACAATTCAAAATAATGTGTAGTTTTTTTCAAGTTTTTTTCAAATTAAAAGAAAGATGATGAGTTTATGTGGGGGATTTGTAATAACCCAGTGAAAGTAGGTGGCTATGTGCCAGACACAGCCCATAACCGACTGATGTGGTTTACACAGTTTGGTCCTGCTTGGTAAACAAGATTTAAAGCATGGGAAAAACACTTTGTGCGGTGCTAGTCCAGCCTCATTCACTGCTACCTCCATATTCCGAGTGTTGTTTTGTGATTAGCTTGTTCAATTTACCACTCCGAACAGCCGATTTCCTCGTCTATGTTTAGCCCGGTGTGTGACTTGAAAAGAGGGCGCGTTTGGAATGAAAGCTCGGTGTTTCCCCCAGTCCGGTGATCACATGTGCTGTTATAGTGACATAGCTCTGGGTAGCCCTTAAAGTCCACCCATCTGTGGTTATCGCTACACTGTCTGCCTCTTTCAATCTTTGCATCATGTTGCTTTAGTGTTGAAGCTGCAGCTCAGACTGAGTTAAATGAGAGCATGACATCTGATGTGCTAGTGAGGGTGGAGCCCTCTGCTGTTCAAAAAATGCTATTACATCCATTTGATGGCATTATAAACAGAGTACACATAGTATGTCAACGATGCACATCATCACATTTCTGCATCGTGATCGTTATACCCCTAAAGGCTACAGTGGATACTGACTCACTGAAACTGGACAGTTGAAGATTGGGAAAAAAAAGACCAGCACACTGAAAGGATCTTTTTACTCCCCATGGATATCTAGACAATATTGCCAAAAGTGTTTGCTTGTCTGCCTTCACACATATAAGAACTTGATTTTAATATGACGTCTGTGTAATGGCTTTCCACAAGGAGTGTGTTTATGGGAATTTTTGACCATTCTTCCAGAAGCACATTTGTGAGGTCAGACAGTGATGTTGGATGAGAAGGCCTGGCTCACAGTCTCCTCAGTTCTTCCACACCAAACTCGCTCATCCATGTCTTTATGGACCTTGCTTTGTGCACTGGTTCTCAGTGATGTAGGAACAGGAAAGGACCATCCCCAAACTGTTCCCACAAATTTTGGAGCATGAATTTGTCCAAAATCTTTTGGTATGCTGAAGCATTAAGAGTTCCTTTCACTGGAACTAAGGGGCCGATCCCAACTCCTGAAAAACAACCCCATACCATAATCCCCCCTCCACCAAACACTTGGCACTATGTTGTCAGACAGGTATCATTTTCCTGGCAACCACCAAACCCAGACTCATCCATCAGATGTAGAAGCATGATTCGTCACTCCAGAGAACACGTCTCCACAGCTCCACAGAGTCCAGAGGCAGCTCAAATCTGATGCATTGCACTTGGTGATGTAAGGCTTGGATGCAGCTGCTCAGCCTTGGAAACCCATTCCATGAAGGGCTTTACATACTGTTCTTGAGCTAATCTGAAGGCCACATCAATTTTGTAGGTCTGTAGCGATCGACTCTGCAGAAAGTTGGTGACGTCTGCACACTATGTGCCTCAGCATCCACTGACCCCACTTTATTTGCCCTGCCACTTTGTGGTTCAGTTGCTGCTGTTCCCAGTTGCTACCATTTTGTTATAATACTACTGACAGTTGTCTGTGGAATATTTAGTAGCAAGGAAATTTCATAACTGGACTTATTGCACAGTTAGCATCCTATCATGGTATGACGCATTCACTGAGAATTCACTGAGCTCCTGAGAGCGACCCATTCTTTCACAAATGTTTGTAGAAGCAGTCTGCATGTCTAGGTGCTTGATTTTATACACCTGTAGCCATGGAAGTGATTGGAACGCCTGTATTCAACAATTTGGATGGGTGAGTGAATACAAATCAGTCTAGCCATTGTCCTCTAACCTCTTTCATTAGCAAGGCATTTCTGTGTTCATAATTACTGATGACTGGATGTTTTTGTTTTTCTTACCACTCTGTGTAAATGTCAGAAATTAGGTTTGAGGTCAAATTTGTCTGGCACCAATAACAAAATCGCAATTAAAGTCACTGAGATCATATTCTGATGTTTGATGTGAACTTTAACTGCTTTTGATTACCGGCATGATTTTATGTCTCACTCTGATTGACCAGTGGTGGACCGCCAGGGCTTTCTAAGATGGCCTAACAGTTTTTAAAATGAATGAAGAACAATGCATTCATAAATAACCGTTTTACTGCAAGTTATTTATCTGCATTTTCCTGATTGCTTTCTTCTCTCATTACATTTAAATCCATAATTTCATAACATGTGAACAGACATTAATTGGAGAGAATGGATTTTATCAAATCACATTTTGTTTTCTGTGAAGCTAGAGCCTGAGCGCTATCCTCCAAAGCCTTCACTGTGTCTCAGCAGGCGTAAATGAATAGAAAATCTAATTCTGATTGTCAGACACATCAACCAGTCAAATTCTTCTAAATTCTTCTATTTTTGTGAGCTGGGTGTAATCTATCAGAAAAGTCAGTGACGAAGACCTTCTCAGATCGTACTGCAGACCTGTGTAAGTCATCTGGGCTTGTTTAAGTCATGTGAAGGTTATGCTATGATAGCAACCTGAGAACAGGGTAAGTAATTCACTTTTCTGGGGCAGGTCTGCTCACCCAAAAAATGTTTGCTGCTATAAATAAACAGTTTAAAAGATTGATCTAATCTCGTAATGCCATTGTTTTTAGAGTAATCCTGTTTGGTTGTATGTCTTTTTTTATGAAAAAAAGGTGTTACGCAAGAATCTGCCTCAAAGCAACCTAATTAACAACACTTAACCCAAGCATTTCCTCCATCCTTTTTGTCACAAAAACATTTAAAAATTCACAATTTAAAGTCTATAATGATTAATATTTTTATTTGGGCGTGATATTGGCATTGGCAGGGGCAGTGTAGCTCAGTGGTTAAGAAGTTGGACTACTGACCCAAAGGTTGTGAGTTCGAATCCCACCACAGACAAGCTATCACTGTTGGGCCCCTGAGCAAGGCCCTTAACCCTCAACTGCTCAGTTGTAAATAAGATAAATGTAAGTCGCTCTGGATAAGGGCGTCTGCCAAATGCCATAAATGTAAATGTAAATATTGGTCCCACTGAAAAAAAACCCATGGGCCACCACTGATTGGATTATTGCATAAATGTGCTATTGTATAGGTGTTCCTAATAAAGTGGATGGTGAGTGTTTTATTTCTCAGCAGTGGTTAGTTTGGTTATTCCAGCTGACTGTTATGGTCCATGGTTAGGTAAATGTTTTAGCTGATCTTCTAGCACCAGAGTGACACAATATGATTGTTGTACACACATCTCCATTATCGGAAATTCACCACAGAACTGGTATAATTAATACACATTTCCAGTTAAACAGACAGTTTTTAGGTTGCACACTATATAGGCTGAAAAAAAGAACTCAGACAGAACTAGTTCTATTTGTTTGTCTGTTTTGTATTGTACTAAGTTTCAGCTGTTGTTCACAGTATACAGTAAGCATGACTGTTAAAGTGACATGAAACACAGATGAGTTAAAATTGCTGGTGATGTATTCATGTTGTACTTCGACACTTGGAACTTATTCTAAGTGCTTTTCACGCCACTTGTTTTGCACAGTTTGGCCATTGTCAATAACATTTTATTTAATAACTTAGAGCTCCTTAGAGTATAATCTTCTGAAAGAATTCTTTTCAACAAACACTAAATTGATTGCATTTGTAGAAGGACATACACAAAGTACATTCAAGTGCACTCGCACATACGCAAAACCCACTCCCACAAAGTCACACTCTGGTGATGTTTGTTATCCTGTAATGATAAAATTAGCTTTGTGATAAAAGGTAAAATCCAGATATAGATCATGACCCCAATCTGGCAGCAAATGTCAAACAATGTTTCCTTTTTCTTGACAAGGTCTGTGAAGCCATTCTGGAGTGACTTTTTTGTACAATAAACATTAAAAGAAAACAAACCTGAAAAGGAGGATTGTGATAATATTAAAACCAAGACATATGAATCGTTAGAACGTCTGCTTCATTTTTAAATCTTAGAGAAGGTGGTTAAATCAGAATGCATGTCGAGCCCTTGAACTACACAGTAGTTTCATTCTTCCAGGGTCCAGTGCGTATATTCCCTGTGCTGTCAGATGGGTACAGGTGCCCCTCGTGTCCACTTCCTTTGAGAAGCCCATTCTGGTTGGGTACACACTGTGGGAAGGACTGTCTGCGAGGGTGCATCTCCACATGGCCGTGACACGGCACTGCGAGCTCATCCTCTGCCATCTTCCCACAGCCACAGAGGAGGGTTCCTGGTTCCCTGCTCTCAGTGTGGCACAGGGGTGAAGGCAGGATCTCTGCCTTGGTACAGCATGTGTGCTGATGGCAAAGTGCAGCATGGCACATTGGAGTGTCATGGTGGGAGCATGCGTGGTGCCACTCCTGGTGTTCATCTTGGGCCAGGTGGCAAATGTGACCCTGGCGCTGGCAGGTGCTATGCGGGCTGTCAGTGAGTGAGCTGTGTCCGCTGCCTGCATCTGCGCTGGCCGGAAGATGGAAAGCCAATGCTCTCTCTCCAACTGGCGATGACTGCTGCCTTCCTTTAGTCCTGCCTGGTTTAAGGCAGCTGTGCAGGTGAATGGGCCGCTCTTCCAGTAGCTTCTCGGTGTGGAGAGCTGAGCAGCATGGGGTTACAGGGCTCACAGGGGTCAGGCAGGTTACGTGGTTCTGTGCCTGCAGGTTACTGAGCTTACACAGGCCATGTGAGTGTGTCTGGCTGAGGACGGATTTCCCTTTGCAAGGTGAGTCCAAGTGGCAGTGATCGTGCCCATGTCCGTGCCTGTGTATATCCCCATTAATGTTGACCTTAGGGCGTCCATGGGCATGCACATGCCCTTGGCAGTTATTAGCTTGGTGACCAGGGCAACAGGCACACCAGCAATGCCAGACATCATCACGCTTAGCGCAGTGGTGAATCAGCACAAAAAGACCCAGAGTGACTGAGAATGCTCCATACAGACAGCTGAATATCATGTCCAGGAAATGAGCCTGAGACACAGCCAGAGCCCCAAATGTCCATGTGGCTAAGAACAAAAATAGTGTGAATGCAGCGCTCCGTAGTTGGGCCTTGAATGAGTGCTCATTGGCAAGTAAAGATGGGTTGATCAGGCCTGGACAGCCGGCATGGCAGCGGTTCCCATCACTTCCTGGCATGCCAGGTTCACCTTGATGGTGGCAGTGGGGCACATCGACAGCAGAGAGTCTCTGCTGCTCCTCAGACAGCATCTTTAGCTCATATTTCCTCTCTGGGTGTTTACGTAGCTGGATGAAGGTGCACAGGAAATACACACATGTAACCAAAATGATGAATGCCACAGGTCCATAGAAAGCCCCAAGACTAGGCTCCCATGCCATCCAGCAGCTGCAATAGAAAAGCATTACATTTAGACACTATATTATACCATATAAAGCCCCCCAAAAAACCTTCAAAGCACATCATTAATTGCATTTATGTCTTTCAGGCAGAGGAAAACGAAAATGGCAACTCAAGCTATTTATAGAGAAAATACACTCACTGAGCACTTTATTAGGAACACTGTAATAATATTGTATAAGGCCTCCCTTTGGGCTCAAAACAGCCTCAGTTATTCATGCCATGGATTCCACAAGATTCTGGTCCATGTTGATCTTTTAGGTGCACTTGCATGCTGTGAATCTCCAGTTCTATAAGATCCCATAGGTTTTCTGATAAGAACATTGCATGAATGAGGAGGTGTAGGTGTTTCTAATAAAGTGCTCAATGAGTGTATACATAGTATCTGCTACACCAGAGACAAAATTCCTAATACAGTAATGTGCACTGTACTGTTTTGAATATCACCCCCAAAGAAATAATTTACTTACTATGGAGTCTGATCTCTGCTGCCATAATTTTCTATGTTGATGGCAGCTGTGATGCCACAGATAATGAAGGGAATTCCTCCGCCGATTAAATAAAACCTGCAGAGACACAAATGCATATGTCACAGGATGAGATGGTATTCTGCAGGCTGACAGACCAGGAGGCAATAAAGCAATAGCTGAAACAAACAGCAGTGCAGTAATGAAAGGGAATTAGATATCATACATTAGAGTATGATGTCCATGATTTGCTGTTATTGTGCATAAGCACAACTCTGGAATTTCCTTGCTAAGCATTTAGCCTCAGTGCATATACAGTGCATAGCTCTTTATATGTGACAAATACATACCACTTGAAGAATACAGTTCACTAGGGCTGGGATTTATATTCAGCTTCCACTCACATTTTATTAGGTGATTAAATATGAATGGTTACTTTTTTCACAACATTAGTCTGCATTAAATGCTTCACAATATTTTCCTCAAGCATTTTTATTTACTGTGTAGAAGCCCTTTCACGCCTTGCCAGCTCATTCCTCTAAAATTTTTTTTCACTCTGACACACTCTTTCTCTTTCTGACTCTCTCTCTCACTCCCTCTAAACCTTGTGAAATTCAATTATAAAATGAGTACTTGAGGGGCTCTCATTAACAGCGCTGTCATACTTGACAGAGGCTTTTTGTACCTCATCATAAACACTCATCACACACATACTTTTATTGCTGAACTTGTGTGTCTGTTTTAACATAAAAAATGATCTGTGAGGTTCTTCCCTTGGTCCTCAAATTTTAAGCATTTATTTTCAGTCATATTTTATTGCATTTAAAAGGAAAACGAGTAAGAACACCACACATGCATGTCGGTATCTCGTATACCTGCTATGTCTGAGCAAGAAAAGGTATAGGCTTACACATGTGCGCATGCACTCAAGTACACGTTTGCATATTTGGAAATTCACACACTTGCTTTTTAGGAGCCTGTTCTCTGACCCTTCATCTTTTACTTGTATACCTTAAGCACCTTTACATTAAGACTCTTAATCTCTTCAGCATGCATTACCAGAGACATAAACCTAAAGATCAATCACCACTGCGTACAGGCTGATATTAATAGACCTAATATCAGTAACACACACAAACACACTGCTATGTACAACACAGACACTTCATTAAGAGACAGTATGCTTCGGGTTAGCCTCTGATTATCACACATCTGTTATAAGGGTGTTACTAATGACCTGCTCTCTATGTGTGAATGTAAAATCAGTCTATGTATCTGTATTTGGTTGAAAAAAAAGTTGGCATGGCCTAAACCAGAATTTACGTCACACAGGAAAACATTGGGGGAACATTGCAGTCTCAGCATGGCCTGTGAATTCTGGCTCAGACTCAGCTATGTCACTCAAAGGTTGTTAAACCTTCTGCTAGTGTGACAATTTTGTTGTGTCCTGCACGGTAAGTGCACCTCCTAATCATATGTCTTTATATCTTTTTAGAACACCTTGTCTGTTTATTCCAAATAATGAGTCCATATTCAGTTATATCCCGAATCTGATAACAAGGGCAAAAGTGTCTGTCCTCTGTTGCTTGGAGCATTCTGTAATGAGTCTATAAAAAGCAAACACAACATAAAAGTAAATCATAAACGAGGATGTCTTCCAAAATGATGGCTATTGTTCTAAGCTGTCATGCTGATGCTAAATTCCTTACCACAGGCTTTACATAAAAAACAGCACACCAGAGGAAGGCTATGACATTGGAATAGGGTTTTCTGATAAGGCTGATATTGTGGGCTGGCCAATAAGCTACTCTGTCAAAAGGTATCCATTTAAGTGTATGTGTGAGTGGCTTCTGAGTGGTGTGTGCATGTGCATTTGTGCGTGCATCTGTACGAGTGCAATAGAGCTGAAGGAACTTGATTTGTCTCCAGCTGCTGGGCCTCAGTGGCTGGGTCTTGTAACAGCTTGCATTAAAGTCAATCACAAAGGATCAGCCCAGCACCACGGTCAAAACATTATCTGCTTTTAGATGCGCCCCTGTACA
>JAOTRJ010000043.1:20049273-20060399 GCA_028564905.1 Leptodoras praelongus | reverse complement strand
TCCTGCCTTGTGCCCTATGTGGCCGGCTAGGCACCGGCTCCCCTGTGACCCTGAAAAGGAATAAGCGGCCAAGAAGAAGACTTGTCAGACCACAGGACACTTTTCCACTTTGCGTCAGTCCATCTCAGATGAGCTCGGGCCCAGAGAAGCCAGCAGCGTTTCTGGGTGTTGATATATGGCTTTCACTTTGCATGGTAGAGTTTTAACTTGCACTTGTAGATGGAGCGACAAAATGTGTTCACTGACAATGATTTTCTGAAGTGTTCCTGAGCCCAAGTGGTAATATCCTTTACAGAATGATGTTGGTTTTTAATGCAGTGTCACCTGAGGGATCGAGGGTCACAGGCATTTAATGTTGGATATTTTGGCCTTGCCGCTTACTTGCAGAGATTTCTCTCTTTGAACATTAAATATCTGGTCTTTGTAGTGTATTCAATTGAATGTGGGTTGAAAAGGATTTGCAAATCACTGTATTCTGTTTTTATTTAAGTTTCATACAATATCGCAACTTCACTGGAATTGAGGTTGCAAGCTAGACATGAGATTCAGCAGTTATGGTGAAATCATTTTTTTTGGGTGCAATGGGGTGTATACTGTATACATTGTTCTGCAACGTGTTGACTGTACGAGTTCAAGATCTGAAAAACTTGCAAATCCATTGTGTAATATTTTTGTCTTGAAATGAAACAGCTGCCCTCTATTCATTTCTCCAAAACTATATTTACTGTACAGACTACTTACCCAAGTTGCATTCTAGTGTAGTACTCAGAGAATTGGTACTGTGAATTGGACATAGTGCAGTATAGCTGTATTTATGCGCATTAACCACAGCTACATGATACTGAATATATTTGATTATGAGAGCTAATATAGTATAATAGATAGAGGCAGAAGCTTTAACAGCTGGTTTATCTCCAAAAGCTGTAGAGGGAAAAGGGCTTACTCCGAGTGCACACACTGTTTAGGGTATACATGCACACAGAGAAAGCGAAATAAAAGAGAACTCCCTCTCTTGAAGATCATGAAGGACAGATTGACCTCCATCCTCCAAACCTACCCTGAATTTCCCATCCTTCTCTGCTTGACAACCAACAAAAGAAATGATCTATTTCTGGAAAATATTCCTACCAAACATTCTCTGTCCACTTCCCCTTTCATTTCTGTTCACACTAGAGTTCTGTTTAGGAGCAAAAGTATGCATTATACTTTGTGTTCCTTTCACATTTTGTCACTCCCCTTGGCTGCCAGGGTGGTTGTTTACACAGATGAACATTCACCTCTCCAGCGTTGGAAGCCTAACTAGGGAATCATCCCACCTTCCCGTCTGAGGCAGAGTTGGAAAGATACATACAGCTCACATCATCGTCGCCTAGAGTGATGAATCACTACACCATGAGATGACCGGGAGAAGTTGTTGGATCTGGGCCACCGGTGTTCACTTGGCTATCAGCTCTTCACTAATGGGAACCAGAATCTTCATTGCTCCATAATGTTTTGCAAGTGGTATTGGTGGTGTTGGTTTTTTACAGTCTTTTTGTAACTTTTGATACACCTGATACATCAACACAGCTATGCAACCCAAAAGTTACAAAAGTACTTTCAGAGTTTAGGAAGAAAATCAATGGACACGTTTGAATTTGGAGATATAATGTTTGTTAAAAATGTTTTTTGTTTAAAAATTGCATATATGATCACATGTAAAAAAGAATTATTAGTGAAAGGAAATCATGTGAACATAAGAAAATAAATCAATTATGTGAAAAATGACACTTGGAAAAAAATTGCACACCCCAAATTTTAACACACGCACACGCACACATGCACACATGCACACGCACACACACACACACACGCAGTTGTGTTTAAAATTATTCAATGCCCTCTGCAGTAAAGTGTTTTTGCAAGTTTGACATTCATTTTTTATCTTGTTCACAATCAGATCAAATAAGGACTTATAATGTATAATAGACAAATTCAACTTAAATTACAACAATATTTTTTCTAATATACCAACAAATGTCATTTTTGTTTCCTCATTGACAAAATTATTCAACCCCTTAGTCACACACATCATTAGTACTTGGTACAATGCCCTTTGGCAGTAATAACGTCCTTCAGAGGTGAAACATATCTTGACAAGTTTCTAGCAGCGATCAACTGGCATCTTATCCCATTCCTCAAAGGCCTCCAGTTCATTGACATTCTTGGGCTTGCGTGCTGCAACTGCCTTCTTCAAATCCCACCAGAGATTTTCTATGGGATTTAAGTCAGGCAATTGCAATGGCCACTCCAGAATCTTCCATCCCTTCTTCTGCAACCAAGCCATGGTAGAATTGGAGGTATGCTTGGGATCATTGTCCTGTTGGAAGGTCCAACTTCTGACTGTGTCAGTTTCCACCCAAGATCTCCTGGTAGTTAACTGAATTCATGGTACCTTCCACACAGTGGAGATTCCCTGTACCTGAAGCAGCTAAACAGCCACAGTAGGCAAGATGTTTTTTTTCTGTATAGGCCTTGTTCTTCCTCCTCCAGACATATCATAGAACCATAGGCCCTAAAGGTTCCAATTTGAACAGTATTGCAAAACCTTTGTGGTTTGTCCACATGGCTTTTGGCTTTTGGAGTCGACTCTTCTTGTGCTTTGGAGTCAGCAGGGGGGTGCGTCTGGGAGTTCTGGCATGGAGGCCTTCATCTCGCAGTGTGTGCTTTATTGTCTGGGCCTAAACCTGAATACCTCCCACTGACAAGTCCTGTTGCATTTCCTCAGCTGTCAGCCAGGGATTTTTCTCCACCTTTCCTTTCAGGTACATCCTCAGCATCCTCTTTCCTCATTTAGTCAATGAAGAAATCAAAAAAAGGACATTTGTTGGTATATTAGAAAAATATTGCTGCAATTAAGTTGTATTTGTCAATTATACAAGTCCTTATTTGATCAGATTGTAAAATAATATACATATATATATATATATACATATACACACATATATATATACACATATACACATATATATATATATATATATAGAGAGAGAGAGAGAGAGAGAGAGAGAGAGGATCATTCTCAGCACTGCAGTGCCACTGGTGTGGTGATGGTGTGTTAATGTGTTATACTGGTGTGAGTGGATCAGACACAACAATGTATATATATAAATTTCCTATGCATGTGAAAATTGGGTGAAACATAACATGCCATATTAAAAAAAAAAAGCTTCACATCATATGATGAACTTCAGTCATGTGATATTTAGCCACATTTATTTATAAAAAGGTAAAGTACATTTAGGCCTAATTATTATTGACAAATAAATGCACTGGGGTGTAATGCAATGCCACTGCATGTATCTGTTTATTGCTCCTAAATATCCATTTCTGTATCTGTATCTGTATTTAAACCTGAAGTGGGAATGGCCTAAATGCTGAACTGAAGAACCTGGATGAAACACAGACATTGAAAGCCCAAGCACAGAAATGCCACACAGGCAGTAACCCAAGCTTAGGATCAAAGCCACGAATCCTGAAGCATTCTTTATGCACCATATTACTAAACAGGTTCATAGCTGGAAAATTTTCTTTTTAAACCCTTCCTCATAAAAAGGAAATATTCTTTTAGAATCCTGCTCAGAGCCTTTTTTTTTTTGCACCGGCCAGCAAATTTTTTTCAAAAGAACTTAGATTATTTTACTTCCCCAAAGGTAAACAAATGGATGGCCTAATTAAAATTACGACATAAATAAAGGATAAAGGATGAATAAAGGAACTATTCAGATGCAATCATGCAATGTAAATGCATCCTGTACTGCTGCAAATTCAGGCTCTTTGTCCTTTAATTTTCATATCTGGCCATTCTCTTACACCTGCGTGAAAGTAAAAACCTTTCGCTTTAGTCTTAATCAGATGCCCTGTGAACGCTCCTGGCAATCTTTCTACAAAGCACTGCTGCTATTACTGTTTAGAACACATTTTGTTCAATTTTAGCATTCTTATTGGGTTACTTCCCTACTGTTAAATAATATTGGCACTTGGAGCATTGAAAATGATCCCTGATATAACATCAATAAAGCAGTCACTTATCACTTGGGTAAATTTCTAGCTTCTCCACGTGCATAGTCTTTTTGCCTGATACTCTAAAAATGACAGTATAGAAAAAATGATCAGATTCTCATTTCATACAGGCTTTAAAGTCCCACAGCACTGTTGAATGCTCAAATCTGCTTGCTCAGAAGGTGTTGATTAATTTTCCATAACATCACTCATACCTCTTTACTATAGAAACATTACTGTAACAGCTAATGTTGCAGGGACTTGTAATGTAGACGTTCCACATAAAATAACACAAATGTTCTTGTTTAAAAAAAAAAGAAATAAATAAAAAAGTAAAAAATAATAATACAGTATATATTATTATAAAAATAAAAAAAATATAAAAATAATAATTTTCACCACAGGAAAGCCTTCATGATAGAAAATGGTGTGTTTTGCTGTTTCTTCAAAAAAGAAAAAAATGAAACGATTAAATCATTTATAGCTGCTATAATGTGAGTGATAACAGGAACTAATTCCTCATGGACATGGCATTACATTAAACGTAATAATATTATATGAAGAATAAGATGAATAGAACACTGGCAGCTAGGCATCACATCCCAGCATGGATTATTTTCCTATAACAGCACACCCTGTTGTGTTTTATTCCTTGCATAAAACCTTGCTAGAAGGATTTCTGATTTTACATATTTTATGCATTCAAGTCTCAGTCCCACATTGTATGTGTAACCATAAAAATGTGATTATAATGAGAGTGCAATCTTTGAGGACAGTGTTCTAATAACCAGCAGCTTACCCATCTGTAGCATCTACCTTGCTGACCTCCAAAATGTGTTCTCATTAAGTATATATAATTCTGTACATTTCCACCAAGGACATGCAGTGTCATTGAATGCAAAGCACAACAGCACCCCCTTGTGGAACATTTCCAGGTGGGTGAATGTGTGAGAGTGTGAGTGAGTGAGTTTGTGACTGAGTGAGTGAGTTTGTGCGTGAATTTTGAAGCTGTCCTCATCCAAACGTGAATCCCAGGAGTGTTATGAATTTCGTAATGCAAACAAAGGTCTCATTATTTCTTGTCTTTATTCACAAGAGAAATAAACTCAATGAATACAGCCATGACAGAGGCCGTCATGTAGCTGAATGAAAACTGACCCATCCCTGCTGTCCCACAAGCAACGTCTAATCATGGGATTATACTTTCAGACTGCAATAAAGGATAACTCTTAGATCTCAGGATAGGGAACTCCGTTTATGGTTACAATATAGTTTAGAAAAGGACCCCCCCGTCAATCAGAATGACACTAGTCAACTACAGGCATCTGTTAATAGAAATCATCATTTGCATCTGTCCTGTCATCACAGCTGGGAGCCTGAAAGAATATAATTAGCCTGCTCTGCCTGGGAAGGATGACTTTCCTTTCTTCCTGTTGAAAGGTTAGCATCCGTATACATAGGAAGATGATTAATGCTCTTCTTCATGCATATTCAGCTGCCCTGTGACACTTAACTTTTTGATGTTTCTTAAATCCTGGTAATGCGTCAGATCTAGTTCATTATTGTGTGGAAACCTAAGCCTTGTGTGTCCCATAAGAGCCTCAGCACTATTCTCGCCTGCAAAGAGGAAGCTCTAAAGAGAAGAACACTTCGTAAATTTTTTTGTTTCCCTGTCTATTACAATTTGTTTCCTGACTCATCATTAAAGACACTCGCCCTTATATATTTTCTTTATCATGACAAGCTGTCTTTCCGGGTAAGATTGAATCATCTAATTCTTTCACTCCCAATTTTTCTTCCCTGCTTGTACACACCCCCTGTCGTTTTCTCATGTGAAAATTCTAGCGTGTCCTACATACACTTGCACACAGCTGTGTAGCTGCTACGCCTGTGGCCTGGAATCATGACAGGAACACTGCACTACTGTTGTCTCTTGAGTTGAGAAGCGTGCATTATCAAGATCCCTTAACTGCAACTGTTAATACTGTCCCAATCCATTAAGCTAACATACTAACATCGATATAATACATTTGGGATGAATATTGTTCCTTGCTTCTTTGACAGATATAAAGCCTGTTGCAGGGATCTGAATGATAAGTTATGGTCAGTGGATTTACTGCTGCATGAAACAGTGAGATCTTTGTCTTAATATAGCACGCAGTATAATAAAACATCCCCTTCGGACCTCTGACCTGAGAGAATCCAGAACTTCAGCAATGGCTTTCTCATCAGCCCCTTTACAGCCCTGTTGGATCTGAGCAATATAATTGGTGGTTGTTCTCTGGGGTGAATCAGGCCATCCCAGGATTGGGAACCCTCTGGGAATGAGACTGCATATCGTGTCAGACAGTTATAGGCTGGGACAGGAAAAGTGGACCTTTAGTCCACATCTTTATTAAAAGGGCAAGCTCAGAGATTACATGGTGAAATCCAGCTATCACACACATTCATGGCTTCCATGCAATCATCCTTCACTCTTCCCATGCCCCCTTTCTGTCACCTATTGACAAAACCACTATTGATAAAAGCATGTATTATTCAGCATGTTTCCTGTTTTCTTGTCCTCTCATATATCATCCATACTTTGAGGAATAAACTTCAAAGTATTTTTTTATTTGGAAGACATGCAAGTTGTTCAGAAAGTCATTCATCTGGTGAAGGAGGTCTGATTTGATTCATGCCACTCATCTCAAATATGGAACAATGCCAGAGAATGGGGTTTTTATATTTTGGAATTGGTGTAATGCAATCTTTTTCTGCATCATTCATTTCTTAACCGCTTATTCATTTTCAGGGTCATGGGAGAGCCGGTGCCTAGCCGTCAGCACAGGGCGCAACAATCCTAGACAGGGCGCCAATCCATCGTAGGGAACGCTCACACTAGGGCCACTTTGGAGACACCAATCAACCTAACATGCATGTCTTTGGTGTGTGGGAGGAAACCGGAGTACACGGAGTAAACCCACGCAAACACGAGGAGGACATGCAGACTCCACACAGAAAGGACCCAGACCGTCCCACCCGGAGATCGAACCCAGGACCTTCTTGCTGTGAGGCAATGGTGCTACCCACCGAGCCACTGTGTCGCCCTTTTCTGCATCATAATTTGTGAATTCTGGCCTAATATCAGCTACATTCCATGTTCAGAATTAGTCTCAACAAAAGATGTTCTAACAAAACAAAAAAAAAAAAAAAAAAAGCAGTGTCTCCATCCTGGCCAACAGTTACTAAAGAGAAATTAATGAATACTGTAAATATACTGCACAGTAACTCACTTTAACAAATGTGCTTGTGTTGTATGCTTTCTCACTTGGATTAAATACAAAAAAAAATGTCCTGCTCACACAATGTTCTTTGTCCCATGGGGACACAAAAAAGATTTCAAGAAAAGAAAAGAAAATGAATACTACACCTACTATTCCTAACTGTGATTGTATCTATTTAGAACAAAACACTGTTCATTCAGTATTCATGTTCACTTACATCCTTTCTTATAATATCTTAAACCAATAGCCTGTCAAGATTTGAGTGAAAAGGCAAACACTTAGAAGCAATTTTCACATCTCAGTTTGTAGAAAAATGGCAAATATCAAGCTGCATGTGAGAGAAGCTTTTGGAGCTTTTTCTCATAACTTCATTGATACTAAATTTCCCATCACGCTTGCGTGTTCAAATCTGGACACAAAGACATGGGCATTACTCTTATCCTGTCGCTCTCGCCTCTCAAACGCAAAGTGCTTTCTAAATCATCTATCTCCTCTGGCTCATAATCTTCTCTTCCAAATGGTTCCAAACTCAGCAGCTATATCCCACTGCTTTCCTTCCTTCTGTTCCTCCTGCTTTGCTCCACCACACACACAGCTGCTACTGGTGGCGCTTCCAGAACTTTTTTAATTGCTTGTAAACCACAGCACTGGTTTGTGTGGAAGCTGAGACCTTCAAAATGTTCCACTGTATTGCCGCAGTAAAAGAGATTGGGCCGGCCACGGAGCGAGAACACAGGATACCACAAGGCTACCACAGCTACAGTAACATCAGAGCTCCTGAGGTCACTCGCACACTAACACACAAGCACACTAACACACACACACTAATACACACAGCTGTTTCTGCTGAGAGAAAACGGCCTGGAGGCAGAAGAGAGGAACACTATAATCTTATAAATGAGGGAAAAAAAAGAGAAAAAAAAATAAAATCAAGTCAGGGTGTGGAAGGGATTGGAAAATAGACTCTTGAGTGTGTGCTGTAACAAAGCCAAACTACACAATGAGACAGCAATAAAGATTCACTCCCAGTGACTATTCAAAATCAACATGTACATGAAACCATCTGTCTGTCTGCATGTTTGTTCTGGAGAATCTTGACACTGGAGACTCACATGCTAGAACAACAAAGGACAGAGACCAGCAGAGAGATCAGTACAAAGGTGTTGTGGTGTGTGCAGTGTTACAACAGTGTTTGAGGGTGCATACATGATATACACACTCCGGCCAGGGACAGGACCACCTATACGATGCACCTGTGCTAACATAACCTGATTCCTGGGAGCACCCAGTGGTCATCTTACATTTCTATCATTCTTTACCAAGTATGTAATCCGATAGGTTGCTCAATAAATGCTAAAGTTCTAATGTCATAAGTTAATGACTCCATTGTTGTAATGCAAGTGATAAAAGACATTACTTAGCATTGTTGAATGTTCTGTTCATACACTTGACATAGACTTCACATACACACTTTACAGACTAAAAAAATTGCCATAGTGGAGCAAGAGATAAGTGGTCATCCCATCATCAGGAGAGTGAGGCTTTGAATCCCAACAATGCTATAGCCATCCTTGGCTGCAAGCCTTGACAGGAAAACTTGGCCTTGATCTCTGAATGGGAGGTGTGGCATACTCTCAATCACAGTGACACTGGCGTCTGTGAGCTCATGTATGTGGATGAAGATGGACTTTCATTTTTGACAGTGACCAGCATTTTCATCCAAGTGTATTGTCTGTGCTCCTGTGAGTAATTTAAGCATTTTGAAAAGATATGGTGGCTGGCATTGTGTGCCTTGGAGGAAGCAGTGTTAGCCTTCACTCGCTCCAGTTGGTGGCTATTGTAATGATAGAAGAGAGCTGCCTGGTGGGTGGGAATTGGCAAGAGATCAAATTGAGGAGAAAAATGGGGGAAAGCATTTGTAATTGTTGACACGGTCAAGTTTTCTGTAAGGAGTTTTTTACTTAGCATTATACGCCGACTACCACATAGCAGGTATTATTTGGGTGGTGGATAATTGTCAGCACTGCAATGACCATGATGTGGTGGTGGTGTGTTAGTGTGTGTTGTGCTGGTACAATCAGACACTGCAGTGCTGCTGAAATGTTTATACCTCAGACTACAGAGGTTCTGGTCCATGCTTTTGTTACTTCTCGGCTCGACTATTGCAACTCACTGCTCTATGGTCTTCCTAAAAAGACAATACGCCCACTACAACTGATTCAGAATGCTGCTGCTAGAATCCTAACATCTACTCACAAACATGATCACATCACCCCGGTTCTGGAGCAACTGCACTGGCTTCCTGTACATAAGCGCATCCAATATAAAATACTTGGGTGGCAGATCATTCAGTGTTGCTGCCCCGACTCTGTGGAGAACTCTCCCACTTTCTATTCGCTCTGCCTCTTCATTATCTCAATTCAAATCTCTATTAAAAACTCATCTCTTCCTTTAACCTTTTTTTGTAACCTAATGTATTGTATGTGTTCTGATGTAAAGCGTCCTTGGGTATTTTGAAAGGTACTATATAAATCGAATGTATAATTATTATTATTATTATTATTTTTTATACTCCTCAGTGTCACTGCTGGACTTAATAGTCCACCAACCAAAAATATCCAGTCCACAGTGTCCTGTCGGTGGCATCCTGTGAGCACTGATGAAAGACTACAGGATGACTAACACAAACTGTGCAGCAACAGATGAGTTACTGTCTCTGACTTTACATCTACTATGTGGAGCAACTACTGTAGGTAGGTGTGTCTAAGAGTGGACAGTGAGTGGACAGTGTTTAGAAACTTCAGCACCACTGCAGTGTCTGATTCAAATCATACTAGATATTTGAGTAGATATAAGTGTAGATGCACGTATCTCTTCTGGCTCATCTTCCATTTCTCTTCTCTTCTGTACATATTTTTGCAATCATGGTGCGAATGTGTCATGAGGACTGATATTGGCTAAATGCTTGGTTTGATCACTCTGAAAGTTTTTATTACTATGACCTAATAATAAATCTGTATTTTTTCTATTTTGAGTTTTGGGATTTGTATTTAGGGTTCTCAATTTAAAATACAAACAAACAAACAAACAAACAAAAAAATAATACCCCTAGGAAGAATAAAGATTAAAAATTCATATTCAGATACTTTTCTCAGCTTCCAACCTCCATAAGCGTACCCCACCCCAAAAGTGTTTTATTCCTCAATTATTTGTTAATGTATTTTCTACATTGGAGTCTCAAGATGAAGAGCTGTTTGCCAATTTGTTCCCCAAGCTATCAAGAGCAGCACATATTTTTTTTTTAAATCATAACAAGCTGTCTCATATGTATAATTTCTTTCAGAGGATGATAGATATTTGGTTGTTTCTGTTCCACTAAATTGGCATGAGTGATTGTTCATTTGAGCAATTTAGTGCAGGAGAAGAAGAATCTGAAATGAGCAAAAGCAAGCAAAAGACTATTTTCTTCTTCTGCATTCTCCTTATTCATTATAGTGCTTATCTGCTTTAACAAGTGGTAATACAATCGATCAGACAGTTTCATACAATTCCAAGCAGACCATTTATACTTATACACAGCAGTACCCTGGCATTTGTCTGGCTCTCAGTCTTAACACCAAGTTGAAATCACATGCCACAAATTCTACTAATCACTAATATTTTAGCGGCGGCACGGTGGCGCAGTGGATAGTGCTGTCGCCTCACAGCAAGAAGGACCCGGGTTCGATCCCCGGGTGGAGCAACCTGGGAAATTTCTGTGAGGAGTTTGCATGTTCTCCCCGTGTTCGCGTGGGTTTCCTCCGGGTACTCCGGTTTCCT
>JAOTRJ010000043.1:19918242-19928718 GCA_028564905.1 Leptodoras praelongus | reverse complement strand
AAGGAGGCCCTACACCATACTAATAAATTATTGTTGTCTAAAATGACAGGTGTTTCAGTTTCATTGTCTAACCCCTGAACATGTACAGCTTATACCTGTATATGTAAGGTTTTATTTATTTGTTATGCTTTATAAGAATATAAATAGCCTGTATTGCAGTATTGCACAGTAAGCCATACTTCAAGGTTTTACAGAGAGAGCTAAATATCCTGGATGAGAAGATTGTCCTGATTCATTCTCAGTGTTTTAAACTAAGTTTAAAGTCTCGTGGGACTTATATTGCTCGGACCTGCCTGTGTTAGCATGCTTTTTCATGGAAAAAAAATTGTGCTGCTGCAGGTGGATTAGTCTGCTCAAGAGTGGCCAAGGTCCGAGTGCAGCCTTCTGTCCTGCTCCAACTCCGGGACCAAGCCCAAGCCTTTCAGCATCATGCTGCACAAACCATGACCAAAGAGTCCTGCTGGCTCAGAAATGCTGTGCAGACTGGGGATTACACACAGCTGGTACACACACACTGAGCCGTAGACATGTCCCTCCTCAGTGGACTAGCTAAGCATGGCAAATTGAGATATTGTTTTATTAAAAAATAAATGCCAGTGTTGCTTGTAAATTGTTCAGCTTTGTGAGTATATTCAAGAAGAATTCCACCTATATTTTGGGCATTAATGTTTTTACTTGCCTTAAAATATGTAAGAAATAAAGCAAGACAGGGTATGATATATATAATAAATGTTAATAATAAAACAATAAGATAATAATAAATGGCTTGATGTGATGCAGGCTGATATGAGGTGGTGATAAGTCTTACTCAGAAACATGGACAGTGCAAAGTTCATTAGACTTCCCCTACTACTATTAGAGCTGCTATTGTAAATATATATATTTTGACCAATTAGATTTGAGGATTCAACAATGCTGTGGTATAAAAAGCATTTTATACATAAAGATTATACAAAGCACAGCACAGCTAAATGACTTGAAATGAGAATGTATTCATGCTAAAGTTGTAGCCATGGATATTTGTCAAATCCAACACCAATCCAAAAAATAGCGTATAAGGCCATGGCAGCAAAGATGGATCATTAGTGCTTTGAATGATGAGTCTAATAATCAGATGTTATTTCTATCATAATCATTATCTCTCTTTTAGCAATCTTGTTGTTTTTTTTTTTTCATTTTTATTTATCCAACTCCCATATTCACTCTTATTTCTGTACAGAAGCACAAAGCAGACCAAGAGTTAAGCTGGCATTTTCAAGCTGTAGTTAAAGGACTGGAGGACTATCTACATCCTATTCTCTCTCAGTTTGATTTTTCATGTTTCAGGTATGCATACACACACACACACACACACACAAAGAGTAAGAAAGTTGAATGTTCTCTTACCCTGCTTTCATACTGGCAAGTGACAAGTCTCCCTAATAATTAGTATGTGTTTGTAGGAGTGTAGCAGCTGCTATTGTTTTTGCTTATTCTTTTGGGCTTGCTCTGTTCAACTGTTTAATTGCATGCTTTCTGATTTATATGCTTCACCGTGTTACTTTTGTTTAAAATCTATTTTTAGTTTAATATATAAAATTAAAATGTCTTTACTGGTTCTTCTGTTTGAGTGAATATTTATTTGTATCTCAATTTGCATATCACTCAATGAGTTATGGCGCCATGCTGCAAACTTTGTGGGGAATAAATAGTTGCATTTATAGTTTTATTTTATTCAACACTTCCCATGCTGTCACTTGCTAATATGTAATTGTATATACAGTATCTACAGCTATAAATTCATGTTTCACAAACTTTGTCTGTAGAGCACCTGGAGTTCCCCAAGGAAAAATCTGGAAAGCACTAATAACCTAACAACAATCCCAGACCCTCACTGCCCTGCACAGTTTAGTTTTCCTTATTGCTCATATACCTGATCCAGCTTATTGAGGACCTCATAGTTAGCTGCTCAGTTTGGTCAGGAGTGTCAGCACTATTGAAAATTTCAATATGTCCATGGCAGTGGGACTAGAATCGAGAACCCCTAATCTAGATGTAAGTGGGTTTGTATATGATGTTTGGATAAGATGTTTGCTATATATAAAGTCATGTATATTGAATGAGGGCCCTTCTGCATCAATCCATAGCCAATTCTGTGAGTGTATGTGTACATAAGCAGACACCAAGGAGAGTTGCTTCACGTTCCCAAAATTAGTTCCTCCTCACTCCTTTCACACTACTATTTTTACTTTCATTTCCTTCTGCATGTCTGATCCCCCCTTGTTTTTTATCTTTGTCTCTCAGGCAATGTTCTCAATCAATAGTAATTGGTGAGGCAGCCCAGCTCAGAGATAAGGAAGAGGGAGACGCTATAGATAAAGCTTTGCCTGGTAATCACTGCACTAGTTCCTACAGCATAATTGCACACATGCTTACATAAAACAAATCCAACTGACTGAGTCCCAACACAGCCCATCCCACAAGATATAGAGACAGACTTTGAGGATTCAGTATACCTTATATAACTAATTCCAGCATGGCTTGTCTACAGGACTGAGAAATCATTGATGTTTTGTGTAGGTATTTACTGAGCAGCTCTACACACACTGTGTTTGCAGTATCAGGCTGTCTTAATGTGCAGGGCTTTTAAATCTTTATTTGTATGAAGATGGCATTTCCTGTGATTTATTGAGCTTAGGCGAGCATGATGGTTCAGGAAAATGGGTAGAAAATGAAGTGCTGCTGACAGACCGGTCTTAAGCTGCTAAATTGTCTTTATCCACCACATGTGTAAACTACAGTTCATTACCATAGGCAAGAAATTGAATTCAAGAAAATCGGGCTGCATTTTATTTACTTTCAGCTGATATTGTACATCCATATGTCCTTCACTCTCAGGAACCATATATACCTATTTAGAGCTTTATTTGCAAATATGTTTGTGCAAAGAATTCAGGAAATTATTCTTAAATTATAAAATTTGGTTAACATAAATATTTATTGAAATAGCTAAATTTTTTACACTTTCCTTAGACTCCCACTACAAATGACTTTTAAATAAATACGTTTTCCATTCTTTTCAGCATGCAGTAAAATATGTAGATATTATTGTACATGGAGAATTCATCTATATCTGTGAATGTCCAGATATATACATTTTCTTGCTTAATCAGGACAATAAGCAGCTAACATGACTGAATTGTGAAAACGGTTACTGATTAGTTCATAGCTATAAATATACAGATCAGCCATAACTTTAAAACCACTGCCTGGTGAAGTGAATAACAATGATGATTGATGGCAGCAAGTGAACAGTCGGTTCTTGAAGTTGCTGTGTTGGAAGCAGGAAAAATGGGCAATCATAAGGATCTGAGTGAATTTGAAAAGGTGTAAGGAAGCAGTGTAATGCTCTGAGCAATATTCTGCTGGGAAAACCTTCATGTGGATGTTACTTTGACATGTAAATCCTAAAATATTGTAGCAGACCCAAGTATACAACTTAAATCAAAGCTATTCCCTAAAGGCAGTGGCCTCTTTCGGCAGCATGATGCACACTGCCACACTGCAAAAATTGTTCAGGAATGGTTTGAGGGACATGACAAAAGGTTCAGGATGTTCACTTGGCCTCCAAATTCCCCAGATCTCAATCCGATTGAGCATCAGTGGGATGTGCTGGACAAACAAGTCAGATCCATGGAGGCCCCGGATCACAACTTACAAGACTCAAAGGATTTGCTGCTAATGCCTTGGTGCCAGATATCACAGCACACTTTCAGAGGTCTTTTGGAGTCCATGTCTCGAAGCTATTTGTTGGCACAAGGGGGATCTACAATATATTAAGCAGTTGGTTTAAATGCTATGGCTGATTGTCTTTAACCCTCTCAAGCTCAAATTAGGTTTTAGTAGCAGGAAAAATCTGTAACACCTGCCTCAAGAGGGTTAAATATTCTGTTTTTGTCTTTTTTTGCAAGCCATTTTGTCAGTTCACTATACAGAGACAGTAAATTAAATAAATCTATGAAATCATGTGAAATCAGCTATATCTATTACATCATGTGAAAAGTCCTTCCTTTCTCAAAGAGGCATGTAGAATGTCTGCTGTTTGTGTATATGTGTATGTGTGCATACTGATGGGAGACTTATTACTTGCAGAGAATGGTGCACATGTAGTGGTGTTAGCAGACTCTATGCTGCTGCAGTTGCCTTTAGAAGCTCTTGCTGTCCTGCAGGGAAGTGGAATCAGCTCCATCTCACGGGATTTCTCCTTGCAGGTCTTTCACACACGTCTCCACAGAGACAAGCAGGGTAAGACAACACTTGCTTGTTGATATCCAAAAGTACTACATTACACTGAACTGCAAGTTGACATTCTATATTTCTGAACATTCTCCAACACTCAAACATGGCATGTGACACTTCACGCAAGGGTTTGGAAATGCTTCTCTTGAGGCTCTTGTATCTTTAATTTTTATCTCTATTGTTTCTCAATGCAACACAGAATACACATAAGGCACAATCCATCACAGTTGTGAACTGCTAGCACTTAACAATTGTTAAGCTCTGCCCTTCATTCATCAACAGGCGCTTGACCAAGCGTTTACTGTCAGATGACCCCACTGCCTGTCTCAGACCAGGGAGTGGTCCAGCCTGCAGCATCAATCCACTGGATCAGATCTGGTGGCCCCTATATATTAAGATCAATTAGAGGGCTGGTGTCATCCAAATAATTAGGCACAAACCTACAATAACAGCTGGCCAGCCCCAGGAACTGTCTCTACCTCATAGGGTCTCAAATAGGTTGCTATGGTGCCCATGGACTAAGTGGAAGCCCCAATTATGCACATTTCTGGATTGGCCATGAGTCCCACTCACCTCAGTAACCTGAGGACATCGCTCAGGTGCTGCATGTGCTGCTGCAAATCATTTCTATAAACAATATCAGCTAAATAGGCTGTGTTGTAGGCAACATGTAGACAAAGAATTCTGTTCATGAGTCGCAGGACTGTCTCTGGGGCTCAGAACAACCCAAAAGGAAGGGCCATGATTTGGTGTAAATGTCAAAAAAAGTTTATTTTTGTGGCAATCACTGTGATCTGTCAGTATCCTTTTGTCCAGTGTCAAGTAAAAGCAAACTGAACCCAACCGATCAAGCAGTTTGTCTTTTTTCAAGTCCACATAGAACCACATAGAACTGTCAGCCTTGGGAACTAGAGCCACTGGAGTAGACCAGTCACTGTGGGACTCATTGATTACCCCTATATAGAGCATGGCCATGAGCTCTTCCCACACCATTTGTTTTTTTGTGTTTGAGTAAACAATAATGGCAGCTGTGTACAACCAGCCCTGAGGGAGTCTCTATGTTATGTTCTGTGAGATTAGGGAAACTGGGAAGAGGTGAGGACATGTCAGAATATTCTGCTTGCAGCTTGGCAACATCTGTTTATACCCCAGGGATTCATGCAGTTCACAAAGAATGTATCACACAGAAGAAGTGCCCTGGTTAGTTAGTCTTTTGGGATCCTGACTTGGGAGATAACATGGAAGAGTGCCTCTGTAACACTGTGTTGTGGCATGGTGTCCAGCTATCACATAATCCACTAAAATAAAAACCAAGGCATGCCATTGTGCAATCCATTCCAATGGCCTGACAAGGTCCATACCAAGTTTTTTGAAGGGGACCTTGATCAATGAAAAGGGGTGCATTGGTGCTTTTGGGGTGGCCAACTGAGTCACTATCTGACATTCGCAAAAAGCCACACACCACCTGTGAACATTGTGGCAAATGCCCTGCCAGCAGAAGCAGGCCATGAGATGGTTCAGTGTTTTGTCCTGCCCTCAGGATGAAAACTGGCTTGTTCATTCAAGTAATTCAACTTTATTTCTAAAGTGCTTTTAACAATGGACATTGTCTCAAAGCAGCTTTACAAAGACATGTGGTGACGGTGGCAAGGAAAAACTCCCTCAGATGATAAGAGGAAGAAACCTTGAGGGGAACCAGACTCAAAAGGGAACCCATCCTCATTTGGGTGACACTGGATAGTGCAGTAATAAATTATCCCTATAACCAAAGTGTGCTATATAGTAAGGAAAACTGCAATTTTAATCAGTAAACTGATTAAAAGTTTCACATAAAGTCCATGCTGTAGAAGAAATAAACTGCTCACTGATAGAGACTTGACTGATTAAGTGCATAACTGTTCATGGCAGTTAGTTCTAGCCATCATCATAGGAAGGCTGCTTATACCAACTGCAAAGCAAAGTTCATTTGGAACCAGGGTGCACTATGGGAAGACGTCAAGTTGGCAGAAGCAGTGTAAAGCAGTGCAAAGTTTCTAAGAGTATGTTTAAACTGTCCCTTGTTTGGTTTAGGTATCCTGCATCACTTGATATAATCTATCTTTAATTACCATGAAGTAAGGGAAGGAGAGAGCAGCATTAAGGTGAACCTGCTGACCATCAATTACTTTCACCTAGTTCAAGGGTGTCCAGTCTTATCCGAGAAGGGCTGGTGTGGGTGCAGGTTTTCCTCCCAACCAAGCAGAAGCCACACACTACTGAAAGTCAAGATCGACTGATTAGATCCATTGATTAAAAACAGGTGAAATGTGTGGCTCCTGCTTGGCTAGAAGGAAAAGCTGTACCCACACTGGCCCTTTGTGGATAAGATTGGACACCCCTGACCTAGTTGATGGCATAGCAGGGTTTCATCTCATGTCTGCTCCAACAGGAAATCCCTCCCCACCCTCCATGTCTCCCTGATACGAATCTGGCATCAGTGGTCAGACACTGCCTTCCCAGCCAGCACTACACACATCCCACACCATGCTACACTACTGCAGGACCCATCCACACACATTCCTCTCAGTAATGACTGAAATGCAGGTCAATTCGTAACCAAGATCATTGAGTAGGAGAGGTGGGGAATAACCAACACATCTACTCTATGCTTTTGACCCTCAAACTGGATTGTAACAGCCACTAAGGGGTATTTGTGCACAGCCCCATGCACACATCACCTTCACCCAGCATGCTGTATCAAATGTACAGTATCATTGATTGAGGCTTTGGTGGATGGCAGTTTTGTTACAACCGGAATCTACCAGTGCATTGTACATGCCCTCTTGAATGTGTTGGGGTATGCATTAGTTTACAATATTAGTCTACAGTGAGTGAACATATTTTCTGTTTGGTTGACAACACAGAGGGATGCATCTGTCTGCCGTCACTGTAAAACCACTGACCGGGAGAGTTTGATATAATGCGATTCACCCAGTTGTTGTTTTATTACTTAACTGTCTCTGACAACATCTTTGATCTGCAATTCCACGTCATGCTACTTAAATGTAACGAAAAGTCTGAGTGAGCCCTAATCCTTAATCAGCATAATCAGCATATTGTGTAAAAGTAATGCTTTGGCTTACTTTACCTAATCACACACCACTTGTGTGTGTAAAAAAATAGTATTGAAGTGGCTCAAGTAGGCAGACAGAAGGAGCTTGCTGTGAAAGTGCCACAGTTCTCTCTGATTATATTAATATAAATGAAAAAAAGTGTAAAACCTTTAAAATGGTCTAAGAAGAAAATAAATCAGTTCTTTTTCATTACAATATACAATATATATGATTAATAAATTAACAGTTTTATAGGAAGGTATTATTTTCCTCTTTTTTTCCTGGGCCAGCAAAAATATACAAGGTTCCAATAAACTCTGATCCTCTGGCCTGGGGGAAAAACGTTATCCTGGACACAACTTCCTAACCTAGCTAACATTTTACTGGAATGTTAAATGTTGTGGCTGATGGTAACCAAAAAAAATCAGGAAATATAACAGGAAAGTCAGTCTAAATGGATTCTGGGGTATTTCTGTCTGAAGCTGTGTAATCTTTTTCTTCTTCTCCACCTCAATCAAAAACCCCTTAACACCAATTCTATGCTAATTGAATCCTCTAATAGAAACTACTCAGGATTTACATCCTCATAATCGCTGTTAAAACGAATAAAATTTCCTTCTGTATATGTAGGACTGGGAGGCTTATTAATATTATGCAATTAATTTATTCCTTTCCAATGCATGTGCAGTAAAGTGACAAATTAAAAGGGATTAGCATTGGCAACGAAAGGTACTGTGTTCCTATCGGAAGCTGAGAATTTCTGAAAACATAAGGGGCCATTATAAAAAATTATTTTTAGCTTGTTTTTAATTTAAATTGTTTTTAAATTAGCTGGTATCTGGAGTGCCTACCAAGCCACAAACTTTGAAACTTGACAACCTAGTCAGTTTTTGTGGAGTGCCTATCTCAGAAATGATGGGCTTAAATGCTCTGTTCAGAATCTGAGCTGTCTCAGATGAGCTATAACACTGAATAACACTGCCCCCCCATCCCAATATCTCCACATACTGAGTGAGTAACTTCATCCACACCTTTCTCACAAACCCCACTGATATGCCAGCATTGTGTATGTCTAACCTAAGAGTTATGCATGGGAAATGTACTGTTTAGGAAATAGTTAATAGTTAACGAATGCCCAGATGTAGCTGCTATACACTGTGCTATACACTATGCTATAAACTGCTGAGCTAGCACATAAATGACTTCATACTGTACATATTTGAATAAAGAATTAAATTCTTAGATATAATTCATACATTCATTCCTCTCAAGCCTCTGTGAGGCAGGAATGTGCATGGGTGCCTTCCTGCCTCACCCTTTGATGCATACCAGTCCATCATAGTTGTGTGAAACATGTTTAAAGAAAAGCCTCTAAGACTGGATATACAGTCCTGGTTGCCCTGAAATCTCATTTAAGTAAAAAAATTTTATAAAGTGGTTAAGTATTTGTAATTGAACACTGAGAGTGGGGGTATGCTTTACATTAAGATTAGTCACATAAACATAAGTACAAGTAAGGCAGTTTAGTTATACTGAATTAGAGTCAGATTTGTGCTTAATGAAATATGAAATGAACACATTTCACCTCTTGCCAATGGTTTTAGGTTATGCAGAGTGGAAGGATTAATTTGCAGAGAACAGCAAAACCTTTCATCCTACAACAATAAGGCTGATACTGCATGTACACTGAGTCATATAGTGCTAAATTGTTTTATAGACATGGTTAAGGGTCTTGTTCAAGGAACCAATAGTCAGTTGAAATATGCAAATAGAAAATATCTCCCTTTTGGAACCAGGCATTGGTTTTGATTATTGGGGTTGATGATGATGATGATGATGATGGTGGTGATGATGATGTATGCATTGTACATATATTTGCATTTAGACTGCTTTATGTTTTTGTCCCCAGCAGAACAGCACTCAGATAAGTATAAGTGGAAGAATAAATGTAAAACTTATTTGGACTTCCATTACCATTATTTTGACTTTTGTAATTTACTATTGTCTCAGGAAGAGATGTCCCAATTTGACTTTTGTGACATTTTGCATAAAAAGGTTTGATCAAAAGGTTACAAGGAAACACATTATGTTGATATTGTATTCTTTGTTCTTTTCCTTTTCCCTGGTCCTCAGATGATTGCACATGAAGTTTTGACATATTGATGCCTGTATATATTTTATTCAGCATTTTACTTTTTAAAGTTCAGCAAACCTTTACTCATTCACTGAAGGTCATTTGGTGTGTGAAATAGCAATAATTTATTCTTGTTTTTGGTTTTAGATGAATCTTGACTTGTTTTTTAAAGTTCAGTCAGTGGCCATATTCTGTTTTATCATTGTGTCCTGTTGAATACAGTTGAAAGTAACAACAAGAAAGAGACAAAAAGTGCAAAGTCAACTAAAGGAAAAGGAGATCAAAGCAAATCCATCAAAGTGGTGAGTCAGCTAAATGAATCTTTGACTGGCAAAGCAGTGGCATATTTCTTTTATGTGTCCTCACAGCAGTCAGATATTTAACTGACCCTTGCTTTGCTTTTAACTCAGATTCTCTCAATCAGTTACTTAATGATGCCATGTTGTTGGGGACCCAGACCTTTTTATCTCCTGTCAGCAGGGGCTGATAGCCTTGCTATGCCTTTCTCTCTCTTTGCCTGAGCCAACATTTTCAAATGCCCTTTTGGTTTTTTTTCACATTCTTTAATCAGTACCCATTTTTGATGAACACTAGACTTCCCAGCAAATTTAGCCATTTCTGTTACTGATCCTGTGAAATTACTAGTTGTTTGAATTTTTTATTTAAAATGATGTGCAACGTTTGTGATTATTGTCTTCTTTTTCTTTTTGTAGGCATCAGCGAGCTGTGTCCTACCAGACCACACTCTTCCAGTGGATTCACACAAGATCAAATGTATCCTCTTGTTTTATAGTGTAAGCCAGGAGAAAAAAGCTTTTGTTGTAGTTAGGTATATGAGCTAACACCTGCCTCTGCCTACACAGCCAATAATATAATTTATGTCAGTCAGTCATTATCTGTACCGCTTATTCCCAGTTACAGGGTCATGGGGGAGCCGGTGCCCAGCCGGCAACTCTGAGCGCAAGGGCAGGA
>JAOTRJ010000043.1:19870436-19886179 GCA_028564905.1 Leptodoras praelongus | reverse complement strand
ATTATTATTATTATTATTATTATTAATAATAATAATAATAATAATAATAATAATAATAATAATAATAATAATAATAAACAAAATACTAAATATTCTAAAATATATACTAAACATACTAAATATAACTAAAAATTCTAACATAACGAGTGGATGCCTTGACCTCGTGTTTATAATAAAGCTAACTGACCTACAGCATGAGTAATGTGATTTTAAGCATGTTTACGCTTTGCGGTGAGAAAGATGCAATCAGTGTCAGTGAGCTTTACTTAATCAAAGATTAAGATATTCGGAGGAAATCTCAGTAGCTACAGTTACTGATCTCTGACTCGGCTGTGCATCAGTTATGATGTCGGACAATCTTTAAAAATCTTTAATAAGAAGAAACAGCCTTGGTCCGACTCAAAGCAAATTAGAAAAAAAATTAAATAACACACGAGGGTAAAAGTGCAAATCATTTGCTGTTTTTTTTAATGATCTGTAATTAAATGCTGCTAATTAATTTTTCATTAGAAATAGAAATCGGGGGGAAAAAAAACAAATCCAGCCAAGTAAAAAAAAAAAAAGAGACTGGCTGAAAAATGCACTCCGGGTTAATTCATTAACAAGAATAAAATGGCCACACAGCACAGTCGTATTGAGGTTAATGTACTTACATTGTCAGCTGTAATGGGTCAGAGAGTAAATGTGTCTTTTTGTCAAATCTAGAAACAATGATTTTCTACAGTATGTTGCGTCACTAATCGTGCTACAATAAGACCTTGATAGAGAGCGGCTTTGTTCAAGTGACGCGCACGCGGAGCGTCCCGCTGTTTGCCCTCCAATCACAGCGCGCCCTCACTTAGCCCCTGTCCAATGGGGAATACGCGCGTGCAGGTGGCGGCGCGGTTATCAGCGGCTCCGTCTCCGCGAGCATCATAACACAGAGTCAATTTAGCAAAGTGAGTGGAGCTAATGCGCGCCATCACACGCGGTGAAATATATTCCACACGACCTCCGACTTCCGAGTGCGCAGCGGATTGTGGATCGCGACGCAGCGAACGCTCAGATAACTCTCACTGAAACTACAGACACTTCAGACCGGGAACTCGCCCGGTACTCGGGCAGACATTTCAGTAGTTTTTGCTTGTTTAAAACTTTTGTTTCTAGACTGATCAGCAGCGCTTCGTGTTGGATAAGCTTCCACAACTTGTGTTGCATTGTGGACAGTTGCAGTTGTCCCACTGGCACTTCGTTTAGTCTTGTAACATTTTGGTTTGTTCAGTTTTTCGCGCTCGCTCCGTGGTTCATGCAGACAAATGTTAGCGGTGGGGCAAATGGATGCTAACAGGCAGAGTGCTTTCGTGTTGGGTAGCACGCCACTGGCTGCGCTTCACAACATGACCGAGATGAAGAACTCGCTGTTCCCCTACACGCTGCAGAATCCCGCCGGCTTCAAGGCTCCTTCCTTCACCAACCTCAGCTCACAGCTCCCGCTGGGCACACCGCACGGAATTAGCGACATCCTGGGAAGACCCATCACCACGGCGGGACAACTGCTCTCCAGCTTTCCGCGGATAAACGGCTTGGCCGCCTCCGCCGGGATGTACTTTAACCCCGCCGCCGTGTCGCGCTACCCGAAGCCGCTGGCGGAGCTCCCGGGCAGAGCGCCGATCTTCTGGCCCGGTATGGTGCAGACCTCCCCGTGGAGGGAACCCCGCCTGCCCTGTCAGGGTGAGATAGCTATCTGAACTATCTGAACTATCTTTTCACCCCCTTCGTAGTTTTAGAAAGTCAAATCTGCTAATGCAAAATTATTCAAACTAGTAGAGCACACCAGGATTTAGTTTAGATCCTGTCTTATTTCGTTGAATAGAAATGCATTGTTTTTGTAAACAGACAATTCTCTTCACCGAGAATTAATAGGCCTACATTAAAACATAGAGCTGTGGAAATTGAGTTAATTATCCATTGGTGTAGGTATTAGGTTTTTTTTACTGTATAAGATATATATATATATATATATATATATATATATATAGAACCTAATGATCATAAAGTCACGGTGTGTGATTGTTTTGTGTTGTTCTGCTGAGTAGCCTGTTATACCAATTCATGACCAGTTCATATTGACAGTACTGAAGGCCACCAGCATTAAGACTAAAACAAAACCTAGATGCTTAACTAAGACAAAAATATTTTGTTTTTTGGTTGTTGTTTTTTTAGCACAAGCAAATATAATGTTGGACAAAGACGGGAAGAAGAAACACTCCAGACCAACTTTTTCGGGACAGCAAATCTTTGCGCTGGAAAAAACCTTCGAACAGACCAAGTACCTGGCCGGGCCGGAGCGAGCTCGCCTCGCCTACTCACTGGGAATGACAGAGAGTCAGGTCAAGGTACGTATCATTACATAGTTCAGATATGAGGTTAAATATTACGGCTAAAATAAATAATTCCCAATAAATAATGCATGCGAATTTGATTTTAAATCTGGGCGGCATTTTAAGAAATATACACCTGCGTATGAAATAATATAATATAATATTATAATATTAAAATGGCTATCAAAATGTCCCTAAAATTATTATTATTATTATTATTATTATTATTATTATTATTGCGTTTGCCGTGATGACATGTAATGCATGCAAATAAAGATTTAGCATTAACAACAGTCAAACTAACTGTGATTGGGTTTACATTAATCAACTTGGTTCTATATATACATGTATATTTTTTTAACGCGTATCCTTGCAGATAAAAAGTCTTTTTGGAGTTTCCCGTCAAAACTTTCAGCCTTTGTCTTTAACATACTGAATGTATTCATGTCTGTCCACCAACAGGTCTGGTTTCAGAACCGGAGAACCAAGTGGCGCAAGAAGCACGCAGCGGAAATGGCCACCGCCAAAAAGAAACACGACTCGGAAACGGAGAAGATGAAGGAAAGCTCGGACAACGAGGACGACGACGAGTACAACAAGCCGCTGGACCCCAACTCAGACGACGAAAAAATTACGAGACTGCTGAAAAAGCACAAGTCGGCGAACCTGTCGCTCATGAGCCCCAGCAGCAGCAGCTCGGACACGTTGTGATGCTGAGCACAGACTCTTTCTCTGACAGCTGAGGAACTTTTCACAAACTGAAGCAGGGTACACAGGGGCCACCGTGCCTCCTACTGCTGCCGCAAGCGGAACTCAGATGTATATATTTTCTACCGAGTAAATTATGATATTAAGCGCCAAAAGGACATTGCCACTGTGCACTCATCCTCTCCTGTGGCAGAAACATTATTTCCCTTCTGTCGCAGAATAACCAAGTCCATCACTACTTCACCAAGTTTTACCACTTGAGTCTTACGCCGCATACAAGTCCACCGACTGTAAATGATCATGTAAATAGAATTTGTTCTAACAGTTTTAACAGTATCCTCTCCGGCCGGTTCTTTTCATTTAAAAGGACTTTAAGTTTTAGGGCTACCTCTGTAAAAACAGATCCAGATGGAGGGTTAAATGCTGAATTAAGAGACTATTATTGCTTCCGTGCAGAAGTAAGAAAACCTTTGTATTATCAATAAATTATTTAACAAGCTTATGTTTTAAATATGTCTCAATCCATATCATTTCGTTATGCCTTCAAATACCAGTATGATTAATAGATTGCCCAGTTTAGGCTATCATAAGGAACAAGACTCAGACTTGTCGGTGTTGCTTTGGTAGACTAAACCAAATATGAGCGATGTAATGATCAGTGTACATTAGTGAACACATTACCGCCTAACAGGTGACATGCAGGAGATTGTATTGTATGTATGTATGTAGGAGTGTATTGTACAGAAGTAAGCTGAAGATAAGGATAAATTATTTTTCCCTCATATTGCATCATAATGCATATTTTAAATGCAACCTGCTTGGCAAATATGGATATCTGGCTGCATATAGTCTGTAGATTATAGACTATATAACCTGAACTGCGGTTTAATCTTATTGAGCGGGATTTCATCTTTATAAATGATATCCTAATTAAAGGGGCGATACAGAGACTATTTTAGATAAATTCGTCAGATACATATTAGAGTAAAATTCGTTTAGGGCGCTAAACTTCCACGAAAATTGAACAATTTGCAAAACAAAAAGCATCATGATTTATTTATTGAAACAAACTGATGCATTACATTACATTACATTACAGTCTCCAGGAGAAGGAAATAAATGAACATCGCAGAATTTTGTGCACTATTTGGGATGCATCAATTTTGCAGTGTCCAAATTTACAGTAGACAATTTATATTCCTCGGATGTTTTACTATCATATTATTACCCACAATGCACCGTAAATCCAGGGTATAACTGATGCCCACTACTCCCACAGGAAGTTAGAACAGCATGGCGGATGGCGATTTGTTTCAGTCGGGAAATGGTCGGGCTGGATACAGGAGCTGCCAACTTTCTAAATAAATATAAATCAGTATAATGTTTCACAGCGACTAAAGTCAACAGGTGCTTCAATACAGAAAAAAACATCTCTTTACAAGCTCTTTATAGAATGTGTGTGCTTTCAGGCTGCGGGGTAATTCAGATGGTTTGAATTGATTATGTAACAGGGGGTAATGGGGATGCATTTCCAGAGCACCTTTACTAAGATTACTAATAATCTGAATTCAGTCCAGTGTCTCCGTAAGAGCTGCTATAGCTATATATATATATATATATATATATGTGTGTGTGTGTGTGTGTATATAACAGCACTAACGTAGCCTAATGCAAATGAACAAAGACTTTATAGGTGAATGGAGGTGTTTTTATTTTAAATCAACAGATATCACAATCCTCGCCAAATTATTGCTGATATTATTACTATTTAAGTAATTTAACTATTTATACTATAAGTATTTTTTTATCAGAACTTAAAATGACTTCTTTATCCAAACGAAATTTAAATGTGGAAATGTGCCTACTTAGTGGAGTTAATAGAAAACTAGTGTGGATCGTTTTTGGAGCTGTGAAGACACTCCCAAGTAAAATACTTTCCGGACAGAAGAGTTTGTTTCTACAAATGGCATTATTATTTAACCAAGGAAACACCACGGACTGTGTTATACTGTGGACTGTTATAATGCTGTCAGTTTTGTCATTTTTAAGAACGTAAATCCAAGAATGATCAACATTTAGGGGAAAATCCCTCAGTAATAGTTATTCATAGAAACAGGAACAGGAATGAACATCAAAATAAACGTTTATGAATGCAGATCATCCAGAGATTTTGAGCAAAACGATTTTTCACATTTAACAATCTGCGCTCAAGTGTTTGCACTTTATGGCCAGTGTGGTCTATAAAGTGTGCAAGGGAAACTGCTATATAATGGCACATATTTATTGACATTTACAGAAGAATCATTTTCAGGGTTATATGGCACGACGGGAGAGTGCCAAGGGCGCCATCAAAGTTGCTGTTTTTTTTAAATAACGTGATGACTTTTTAATAGTTTTAAAACTACAGCTTAAAAGAAGACATGCCATGTGTAACATATATAAAAAAGTCTGAGGGGATCGACGTGACCAAAATATTGTTTCTGCTTGCATTGTCTTATTGCCTTATTATCAAACTTATGGTAGTAGACTATTATATATGTCAATGTGTGTCATTGTGATATGAATGTGTGGCAGTAATGACAAACACTCGGTTGTTGAGTTCTAATGGATTTATTGCTTGAAGAGGCCAGGCCACCCATGCAGCTCACTCTATGTGCTGTTACAGAGGGGACACACCGCATCACGTGACCGGAGTGACGCCAGAAAGGTTATTGAGCAGTGTCCATAATGGCAAACTAACCGTACTACATAGCAGGCTACTACTAAACAGTACGTCCAAGTTTTTTGGCTAACAAAATACATTCGTGTCGTCCACGGAACGCCGTATTTTCTCCCCCAAACCGCACAGTAATGCAATAAATAGACCTGCAATGTCAAAGTAGTAGGCTGTTTTACATGGTAGTCATTCTGACTCTGTTTAGAGCTGTGCCAGTTTTTTGGGAAGCCACTTTAAAGACGACATGAATTCTGCTGCAAAGTTCATTCTCACTTATGCTGATTTAAATAAAGGAAGAAAAAAAATCCAAATATCAAATAAAAGCTACCTGCTTCACACGGCCTGTGAACTATGTAGTGTACTAAATTAAAAATCGATATGAGGAAATGTCTAACTGCTAATCGGCGTTTTAAAGCTCTAATGAGCGGTGAGAGCGGATTAATAGCCTAGTGAAATAGACGGAGCAACTCGGGCCATGTCCCAAACCGCACACTGCACCACTCTAAAGTGTATCCCAAAACAGCGTGGCTGGTTATTTGGCACGCTGTTCACTCCAGTACGCGGTTTGCAGCGCGGCCCTAAAAAGCGCCCGGTTTCCTCCTACCGACTGCACATTTTCTTAACGCACGTTTGTCTGCTGTGTACAATACTTGGCACCATGACGCAGTAACAAATAAAAACAAATAAAACAAAACAAAAAAACCCAAAGAAACCTTAAACAAAAAAAATAAAATAATAAGTTTACATTTTTTTTAAGATACCCAAGCCTATCTAAAATATCACATTCAGAACCATATTATTACACAGAAATAAGTTAGGATAAGAATAATAATGCAATAACCAAGTGAGACTGCTATATGAAACAATATCTTATATAGCTACTTGCATGGCCTATGACACTGGTTAGAATAGCTCAGATAGGCTACGTGAAAAATCATATGACTGCAAAAAAAAATGTTAAAAAGGTGCACTTCACATGACGTGTTTTAACACATAACTATAACTATTCATGGTTCAGCTGACAAGCGGCAGGTTTCTATCCATACCTCAGTGTAATCAATTTGGTAAGAATCATAAATTATTATCTCTTTAAAAAGTACAGAATATAAAATGAGACTCGGTGGGTGTCAGAGACATGGCAGTGTGTGCTGGGCACACAAGTCAGCAATGACGAATCAAAAGAGCGTAAGGAAAGGAAATAAAGCAAACTAATGTCAGTTTGTTGAAATTAACTTAAAAAAAAATCCCCTAATCTAATAGAACAGAGACAGAGAGAGAGAGAGAGAGATAGCACAAGCTCACCGAAAGAGAAAGAAATCAGCACTTAAAAAAAACAAAAAAAAAAACACCACCACTATATAATAATCCAATGTACAAATAAACCTAACACTATACATATACAACTTTTTTTGCATTGCACTTCTTAAAACATTTTACACAAGATATGGAAGTATCTTCTATAATGTAGAGGCATATCTAAAAAGTATTGTCTTTAAAATATGTAGTACTTCTGATTTTCTATTAGAGTTTTGGCAACGAGGCTATGTCATAAGAGAAGAGTTGTTGTTTCAGATGCTGTTGCTGTGTTGTGTTGGTGTTCTGGGAATAGGATGCAGGAAAAGTGTCCAACAAGACAAGAGAGCGGTGTGAACTGTGTGCATGTGTGTGTGTGTGTGTGTGTTCCTGAATCTTAAATGACTCTTGGGCACATGCTGCCATTTCTATCAGTGTGACGGCTTGCACTTGTTTCACTATGACTGGTCAGTCCTGCTGAAAAGTCTTATCTGGGTTTTCTGTGAGTGTGTGAGAGAGAGAGTGTGTGTATCCAGCTGTCTCAGAGATCCTCACAGGGTCGATTGTGGTGAAATCCCCTCCATTCTTTGGCAGCATATATCTAGCCAATTAAAACACAAACACAAACATACAGACACACACATATAGTGTAAGAAGTCACACAAGGCCATTACAGACTGCTTACACTTTAAAAAAAAATAAGAAAACAAGAAATCAATGAAAGAAAAAATATTTACCACATCACTGCATGACACAACACTTGTGCTTATTTGCATTAGGTTTACCTGCCCCCGTAGTTAATCGAAAGGACAGGAAAACAGGCTGCAAAACATACAGACATAGGGGGAAAAAAAGAAAACAAGGAATCAGTAACAGCTTAGTCAGCTTTGGCTCGTCCATGTGTGCACATGGGATACTTTTAGGTTTTCCCTAGATCTATAGCAGAGGTTGATGGCTGTGTGTAGCTCATGCAAAATTTCTCATAGTGACCTGATAGTCTCTCTATCGCTCTCTCTCACACGCACATACACTTAAATGTCCAGCACACAGAGAGCTCTCACGGTCTCCATGCACATATGGGCACATACGTAAGAATTGATAAACTGTTGCATTTCCACAAAAATCAACATTTTGTAACTTTAGAGTGTGCAACACTATGTTAATGTCAGCATGTAGAAACACTTTTTGAAATCTTCAGTCGATAAGCTAAAAATGACGGATGTTTAGGAGTGCATTTCAGGCTGTATCATCAGGATGACGTAATGATGTTAATCAAGCAGATGGAGATGAATCTGTTCCGTAAACTGTTTCTGCTTACCATTTGTTTTCCGTCTTTCTTTTTTTTTTTTTTAGGAAGCAAAAATGTTAAGCTTAACTGACAAACTCAATGAAAACTTGTTACGTCACAAATAAAATACAGAAATTCAGGCAGATTCACAGTCAAGACTCGCAGACTCTTACACAGACTCATGACACACAATCACACATTTACACATTGACTCCCCCCCAGTCAGGCACACAGACTCCTTCCCAGTCAGGCACACAGACTCCCTCCCAGTCAGGCACACAGACTCCCTCCCAGTCAGGCACACAGACTCCCTCCCAGTCAGGCACACAGACTCCTTCCCAGTCAGGCACAGAGACTCCTTCACAGTCACCCACAGAGACTCCCTCCCAGTCACCCACAGAGACTCCCTCCCAGTCACCCACATAGACTCCCTTCCAGTCACGCACACAGACACCCTCCCAGTCACGCACACAGACACCCTCCCAGTCACGCACACAGACACCCTCCCAGTCAGGCACACAGACTCCCTCCCAGTCACGCACACAGACTCCCTCCCAGTCACCAACAGAGACTCCCTCCCAGTCACCCACAGAGACTCCCTCCCAGTCACCTACATAGACTCCCTTCCAGTCAAGCACACAGACTCCCTCCCAGTCACCTACACAGACTCCCTTCCAGTCACCTACACAGACTCCCTTCCAGTCAGGCACACAAACTCCTTCCCAGTCACCCACACAGACTCCCTCCCAGTCAGGCACACAAACTCCTTCCCAGTCAGGCACACAGACTCCCTCCCAGTCACCCACACAGACTCCCTCCCAGTCAGGCACACAGACTCTTAGAGAGGCAAACGGAGGCAGTCATGCTGGCTCCCAGTCAAACTCCCAGTCATACAGACCCATTCAGAATTGGTAGCCAGACACATTTACAACCATATGCTTGAGGTCACAGACTCACAGTCAGACTCACACACAGACGCATCACAAAGACAGGGTTACATACCTTGTGGTCCCCCATACAGACATTGGGCCCTATATTGTCATATGTTATTGACTTCTCCTCAGTCTCTGGCTGTGAACATTAAGTAAAAACAAGAACAAAAATATAAATTAAATAGTTCATAACAGCATAAACTTGACAAAAGACTTTTTGTCATTTGAGCATAAATATGTTGGATATACATAGATCAGTCATAACATTAAACCACTGACAATTGAGTAATATTAATTATTTTGCTACAATGACACTGGTCAAAGCGTGGGATATATTAGGCAGCAACGGAACAGTCAGTTCTCAAATTTGATATGTTGGAAGCAGGAAAAATGGGCAAGTGTGGGGATCTTTGAATAGGGCCAAAGAGGTCTTGTGGGTTGCTCCCAGCATGCAGTGGTCAGTACCTACCAAAAGTAGGAAGGAAAGACTACTAGTGAACCGGCAACAGGATCATGGGTGCCAAAGGCTCACTGACGTGTGTGGAGAGCAAAGGCTACTGTAGCACAAACTGCTGAAAAATGACAGTGGCTATAACTTCTGGCTATGACAGAAAGGTGTCACAACACATAGTGCATCACAACATGCTATGTATAGAGCTGCATAGGTGGGCACAGAGTGCCCATGCTGACCCCTGTCCACTACCAAAAGTGCCTACAATGGGCACATGAGCATCAGCCGTAGACCATAGAGCAAAGGAAGAAGGTGGCCTGGTCTGATACATCACATTTTCTTTTATATCATTTAGATGGCCAGGTGTGTATGTACCATGGAATGATTTGAGGAACATGCCAAAGAGTTAAACGTGTTGGCCTCCAAATGTCCCAGATCTCAATCTGATCTAGCATCTGTGGGATGTGCTAGACAAACAAATCCAATCCATGGAGGCTCCACCTCACAACTTACAGGAGTTAAAGGATCTGCTGCTTGTCTTGCTGCCAGATACCACAGCACATCTTCACAGGTCCATGGCTCAACAGGTCAGAGCTGTTTTGGTGGCCCAAGGCAGGGGCTACACAATATTAGGCAGATGATTTTAATGTTATGGCTGAGCTAAATAAATCCAAATGAACTTGGAATATTCTAAAGTATATTGGCTAAAGTGGTACACAAAATACAAAATGAACATATTTTTCACAATTTTTTTAATTAATTACACACAAGAATAAAATCACACACAAAACCATACCTTTTCAACAGAAATGTTCTGGTTTTGATAGAACCAAAATGTATTATTATATTGTATGTAGTGTATGGCATGTACTCAGAGAACACCTTTAACTTTTCAGCACAGGTGATTAAATATAAAGGAGAAGTGGCCCTTTGATGCATTCCCAGTTAGAACATACAGTATATGCATACCATACATTCTATGTATACGACATTTAATAATAGTAACTGGGAATGCTTATGCATAAGATGCTTGCATAAGTTCCTGTGTCTACTTAGGTATTAATAAAAAGTCTGGCAGTGCACTTTGTTTTAAGGTTTCTTTTCCTCCACACATACTTTCATTTTTAGCATGAGTATTAGTATCTGTCTGGGTCAACATGTTTGGTGGTTTCCAATGAACAGCTGGTAACATCCTAGCTGCAGTTTAACCACTGACCCACTGAGGTATCATTAATAGATACCACATTGAGCAAAAAGTCATTTAAGAACAAAATATTAATCTGACAGAAATGCTGAAGAGTGAAGCTTCTGTGAAAACCCATGTACTCTCACCAAGCACCTTTGCCCTCAGCTTCAATGGTATGTATTCCACAAGGTGTTGGAAACATTCCATTGACATTCTGGTCTATGTTGACAGGATTGCATCCCACAATTCCTGCAGATTTTTCAGGTGCACTGTCTTGCTGCAAATCTCCCCTTCTAAATCATGACAAAGGAGTTCTATTGGATTCAGATCCAGTGAGTGGGAAGGCTGCTGATGAACACTGAATTGAACTCACGGTCATGTTATGAAATCAGTTAGAGAGGACTTTTGCGTTTGTGCATTACCTGGAACTAACCATTAGAAGATGGGTAAATTGTAGCCATGAAAGGATGGCACATCACCAACAATTCTCAAATAGGCTGTGGAATTCAAGCAATAATTAATTGGTATTAATGTGCCCAAAATGTGCCAGCAAAACATTCCCCACACCATTACACCACCTCTTCCATCAAAGACTGTTGAGACAAGGCAGCTTGGGTCCATGGATTCATGCCATATGCACCTAATTCTGACCCCACCATCTGTGAGCCTCAGCAGAAATTGAGATTCATCAGAGCAGGCTATGTTTTTCCAGTCCTCAGCTGTCCAGTTTTGGTGAGCCTGTGCCCACTGTGGCCTGACATGGTCTTCTGCTGGTGTAACCCATCTGCCAAGTTTCAATGTGCTGTACATTCTGAGATGCCTTTCTTCTCACCACAATTGTACTGAGTGGTTGTATGAGTTACTGTAGCCTTTCTGTCAGCTTGAACCAGTCTGACCATTCTCTGTTGATCTCTCTCACCAGGAAGGTGTTTCCGTCCACAGAAGTGTGCTCCATTTATTGTGCATGAAAATCCCAGAACATCAGAAGAGCCCATCTGGCACCAACAATAATGGCAAAAATGGCTTTCTCCATTCTGGTGGTTGATGTGGACATTACCCAAAGCTGAAGGCCTGTATCTGCATGGTTTTTGCACTGAACCGCTGCCACATGATTGGCTGTTTAGATAATTTAATGAACGAATAGACGTACAGGTGTTTCTAATCAAGTGTTTGGTGAGTGTATTTACTTTCTACAAAGAAAATTGATGTTTTGAATAGAAAATAAAAGCCATTCAAATATATCAGGTATAACAAGGATCCTTCTACTACTAGAAGCAAGTAGTAGAAAGCTTGCATTGTCTAGATTGTGGATTTCAACCTGAACTAAAGGCTTTTTGAATACACACACACTCAAACTCAGAACATTACATCTGGGAATGCTGAGATAAAAAATAAAAAAAACCCCAAAGAAACCTGAGGGCTTTTGAAGCACAAAATTCATTCTGAATGAACTTCAAACCAATAATACAGAAGCATACAGGTCATCCTAGCACTGCAATCTGATAACACAAACACCCACCCACCCCGAACACACACACAAATGCTACCTTTCCATCTCTGGATGTGCTTCAACATTCCCATTTGTGCGCTTGGGGGTTTTGCTACCAGTGGCACAGATACATTCATCAAAAAGATACTTGATAATTTACAAAGGCAGCATAAAATTGTGGATTTTCGGCCTGCGTAATCTTTAGACAGATAAACAAATTACGGTAGGGGCCAGGGCTGCGGCGACGCGCACGCTTCACCGAGCCTTCATTATGGTGCAGAGCGCGGAAGCTCCTCAACCCGCCGCTGCAGGCAAACCTTCAGCGTGTTAGGGCTCGGCAAGCAGAAAATAACACGGCATAGAGCTAACGGAGCACAGCATGATCGATGACGCTGCGCACAGCTCTGTTTACGGGTCCATGTCTCAACAATCTGTACCACTTCTGCCTTCGAGAGAGGGACGGCGATGGAGAGAGAAACACAGGGAAAGGCGTGAATGAGAAAGAAACAGAGGTATAGGGTAAGGGATTTAGGGATAGTCAGGATGACATTAAGAAGAAATTAAAAAAGAAAGAAAAAGGAAATAAAGTCTTAAGCTTCTGTAATCTTATAAAGAAACTGTAAATGAACGACTATTGAAGTGTGTTTGAGTTCCTTAATAGGTATTAAGAAAACAAAATGTGACGGTAACTGGCTGGAGCTTTGCAAGTGTCTTTCTGTAAAGAATTGTCTATTTTATGTTTACAAATATAATATACGTACAAGTGTAATATACTCCTCTCTAAATAATCCTTTTCCCTGCTCTTGATGTCCGTCATTTTCATAACCAAATCTACTGTAATATTAAACAATGAGCATCACACATTCATACATTTATAAAAAGCTTTATTAAAACCGGTTTCCTTAAACTTTTCAACATGGTCCTAAAATTTCATATTACTCCATAAAATAGGATAAAATAATCCAACATAAATGTAAAGAGTAAATGTAGTTAAAGGGAAATGTTTAAATGGGGACAATAGTTAAGTGAATGAGACATTAGGCATTTCTGTGGTGATTTGTGTATGTAATGGGTCAGTTTGAGACAACATTTGGCTGTAATAAAATGATTTCATTTGAATAGACATAATTAGTCTAATGTCTCCCCTGCTTGGCATTTGCTGTGTGATAAGAGAGAGTTAGCTATTCTGAGGGAACTGAAAATGTCAACTTGGGAGGAAAATGGGGTAAAGAAAACTCCTGTAACAATGCCAACTACTTGACTACTGCCAAATATCAGTGGCAGAGCTGCTCTTTTTCCACATATGTTAGTAATGCACGAGATCGAGGTGAGAAAGCAAACGGAGTGAGAGATGGAACAACAGAGACTCCATTCAGACTTGGTATAAACATCTGTCTTGTGTAATCAGGTCGCGAGTGGACAGCAGTAAGTGCAGGTCGGAATGGGCTCATATGACACCTGTGATCCAATCACTCAGACCACTTGTGAAGGTGGTGTAGGACACGTGTATGTTGGGTTGTACACCTGGGTTGATTTTCTAGTCCAAGACATGGGTGTTTAGCTTACATTGGTTTAATCAGTATATTAAAACCTCGGCCATGAGAAGTGCCCTCTCTTTATTTATGACAATATATGAAATAATACGAGACAATTTTAGAAACTTGGTGAAAATAAAGGCTTAAGGAAATTACGTTTTTATTGCTGCTTCATTAAGAAATACTGTATGATGTTACTTTTGTATATTACAACCCATTTTATGACTGTTTTGACATTGGGCTTTAAAATGCTTCTTGTTTATAGGGTTTGAAAGGGGCATGTTCTGAGTTTGGCAGCGTTTCATTTAATCACAGACTGCCACAGACAGTATGAGCAAAGCAGTTTTATCAAACAATGTGAGTGTCTAGTAGTTTCATTACAAAACACTGTTCAACAATTTGTTTGAGATTATAGGGCTACCTTTTTGTTGATATGATATTGGGTTGCTTTTGACAGATCTGGCACCCATTCTGGTTACAAAAATTGTATTATTAGTGATCCTTAATGCATTTGTGGCAAGTGGAAATAACAGATGTGAATGGTCTTCCATCTGAAAGGACACATGTGAGCAGATCATGTGAGGCAGATGTTCATGTCAAGTCTAAACTAAACTAGATAGAGAGCAAGAGAGAGAGAGATGGATGGAAGGAGAGAAAAAGAGTTTTCTGCTCAGGGCAGCTCTTGGCCTGGGTGGCTGCAAGTTGATGCAGCCAGAATAACACAGATCTGCCCAGCTCGATGGAGACTTATGAAGCTTTATAAAGCAGACACACGCGCCTGGCACTCTATGAGAGCAGGCCTGTATACTTTGCCAGTGTGGACAATGAGCTTTGCATGGCAGATGAAAGTTTACATATTCAGCACCCACTCCATCTGTGACCCTGGCACAGTATAAACTACCGGTGAGAGATAGAGAGGACAGGGAGAGAAATGTGGGAAAGTTGATGGATACAGAGCTGGAATGAGCAGAGACATGGACCAATACCTGGTCCCAGGTTGTGTTGTGTTTCATATTTCATATGTTCTATGGCTTATGCATAGTATAACTGTGTGAATGAGGATTTATTTTAGGCTGGACTGACCTTTACAACCAGGTCTTTGGCAGAAGAAGACATGAGAATGCGGTCACACCAGGCAGGGCATCGCGTATTCATGTACTGCTTCCCCTGACTGCTGTCCTCACTGTACGGGTAGCTACAGACACACAAATGACAAAATTGTACACAGAACTGTGAATCCACAGTGTACGGGTCATGTCATGAATATTAGATGCCGCACATCATCTTCAAATAACAGTTGTGGAAAGAAATGCATCAGACTGACACTAAAAAAAGCCTATAAATTTAGTGTAAATAAAACAGTTTAAACTTTAGGAAATTGTGGCACAGTACAAGGTTTCTTAGATGCAGGCAATTAGATAACGATGTTGGTGTTTTGGATATTAGATTTCTACATTTTTGGATTAATGGCTACAAAAAAGTTGAGACTTACAACCAGCCACTTGCCTCAAACCATGGCTTGTAAAGAAATAACAAATAGGTCTACATACATTATCTATAAAAACACTAACATACCAATATAAAAAGAATCTAATTTGAGGCAAGTCTGTAATTTTTTACATGAATGAACATAATTTGTGATAATATATCCTCCCTTATGTATACTTGTTCAGGGTATCTTCATATACAGTACAGGCCAAAAGTTTGTACACACCTTCTCATTCAATGCGTTTTCTTTATTTTCATGACTATTTACATTGTAGATTCTCACTGAAGGCATCAAAA
>JAOTRJ010000043.1:19659505-19670959 GCA_028564905.1 Leptodoras praelongus | reverse complement strand
TATATGTCATTCCCAAGACCAATTGACGCTGTATTGGCCACAAAAGGAGGCCCTACACCATACTAATAAATTATTGTTTCAGTTTCATTGTCTAACCCCTGTGTATATATATAATACTGAAGACACAATGTGAGAAGGCTTCCCAAACTGTATATTACCATAGAAAGAAGTCTGCCAGTATACCGCTACTACTGCATATTACTTAGCATGGATTTTGCAGTTTGGGGCAGAGCCCTGAATTCTCTATGAACTGACTTGGCGCTCTCCGCTGTGAGATTGATCCAAGCAGTGGAGAAGAGTGCAACAACCCACATTATGCAATGTTCTCCCGCAACTTGCTTGTAATAGCATTTTTGCACCAGAGAGGATGAAATCCCAAAATCTTACAGCCAGCAGGTTACCAGTGGAGATAATATAAACTTTGCTTTCCAATCTGGAAAAGAACAAGCCAGCAAGCAAGAGCATTGTTTGTATATTTTATTTTACATACACCATGTAAAAAAATTCCACTGATCTGAGGACAGTGGTCGAGTGTCTTTGCACTGGCACCTGCACAACTGTCCTCCTTCAAAAACCACTTCAGAAAGGAGAAAAAAGTGATCTGTAAAAAGTACAAGAACCTACCATTGAAATGCAGTGGTGAGACGCTTTGCGCTTAGCAATGAGCTTAAAATATACCTCCGCTCGGTTTGGCTCCCTTCCCCCACTTCCTTTCCTCCCTGGTTTCCATGTTTGCTCCCTCACTGAAGTGGCTCTTTAAATTCTCATGGCCCTAAAAGGTCTAGAAAGACCCTTTCTCTTCCACCTGAAGGAGAAACAAGTCAACAAACCTGCTGCGTAAAAGCATTTCAATTCTGCTTGCTGCTCAGAGCACACAGGCATGGAATTCATAGTACCATAACAGCAGGTTTATGGTGTTTTTAAAGCTTTAATAAAGATGTGATGCATAGGAGTTTACACTTCTGTCCATTTCTCCAGTGGAAATGTTCATTTAAAAGGAGACGGTGGTGGTGGGAAGGAAAACAAATGCAGGTTGACACAGTGGACTAACCGCAATAATACAGTGTACACAACTAGTTCCTGAAAGCGTCTTGTTTTCTCATCCATGTCCAAACCTGATAGAAAAGAAGTCACTTTGCAGGCGCTGGGTGTGATAGTTGAAACCAGAGGGCTGCTGAGAGCTTGTCCGCCGTTCATAGCTGTAAAACTCTAAATTAGTGTTCGTTGTACGAATGTCCAGCAGGCCACTGAAGGTACAGATAAAGTGCTTTTCTTTACATGACACATTAAATAATTAAAGCAAGTACATACGAAACTCTCTGATTCTCAAACAAGCCATGACACAGTTCCCAAGGCCAACAGACCAACAGCATCGAAACAACATAAAAAAAAAGAAAAATAAGTGGAAAAAAAAAAAAACGGAACGGGCCATTTGAAGAAATTCGGCCCTCTGGTGAAAATATATCCATCAATGGCGACATACTGCATGTTTTAAGACCTACACAACAATCTGTAGATGCTGAGGATACAAAAAAAAGTGTTTCACATTTTCAGTTTTGAAAGAAAAAGGAAAAAGTTCTTAGAGTCATGTTATTTACCATCATATGGAAGTCCGATTTTCCTGCCTAAGCGGACTGGGTGAACGTCATTAGAGCAGGCTGGTTGATGGTCTCCACGATGGGTTCATTAGCCATAGTAACTCCGCTGACAGGCAGGAGCTCTTCACCAACGGAAAACAGCAGCGGCGGGTTTGATCGTATGAGACTGTAGCCAGGTCGCCTGTGCTTCACCAGCAATAAATACATTCGGATTTAGTGTTGCACTACGTGTTATACTAACAGAAGTCCTTAACAAATTGATAGGGTAGAAAAACAAGTAGAGAGGAAGAGTTCTTCTCTTTTGTTTCCCAGATGTTCCTGCCTGCTTGCTCCCTCAAGCCCTCAACTGCTCTGCATGGTGGCTGATTTCGCCTTCCAGGCAGGTGGAAAAAAAAGCACCTTCACTCATGGGATCTGTAGCAAATGTACTCCGTCCTGGTTGGGAATGACAGGAGGGGAGCATGGGGTCCTGAATCCAGCCAGAGTCCAGCTTTCCCCACTTTCACTCCTGAAACACAAAACACACACCAAATCAGTCAGACTGTTGTTTGTATGTGTAATGATGGTTTGGAAAGAATATATGGAGTAAAGTACATGACTCCATAAATTACAGTTTAGTTTAGAAATATTCTCAGTCTGGTTAAGGAAATAAAGCATTACTGTTGGAAAACAGTTTAGACATAGTGGAGATTTATGTCTGTATTGCTGATAGAATGAATATTTTATCCATTACGGCAAAGATAATCTTAATTTAATCTTAAAACCATATATGGCTATAAATTCTGGCCGATAATGTTTATAGTAGCTTTGCTCTATTTCACATACTTGTCCAGCTTTCCCACTTTGAAGCAGTGAAAAAAAAGAAGAACACATCAGCACATTGTGAAATTCTTGAAAAAAAAAAAACAATAGACCCAGTGATACCTGACTAGACTGCTTAACAAAAACCTCAACTTCCCACTCATGGTCTCTTTCTTTCAGACAAAACATAGGCTACATGGAAAAGAACAGTCAGTCACTGAGCCAAAATTTATCATTAGCAAGATCAGAGGGAAAAACATTCACCAAAGTCCTAGACCAGTAGTTTAAGTGTAAAAGTAGCCTCTGTGTCACTCTGTTGTTCCAAGAAACAGAAAGAAAACGATTTTATATATATATATATATATATATATATATACGCACACACATATATATATATATGATGTCCTATACAAGCCTTAAGAGACTTCAGGGCAGAGGAACTAAACATCCATCTCTGATGCATCTTGGCTTCACTTGTCCATGCTTGCCAAACAGACTTTTCATTTGCAAAATATGAAGGGAAGCTTAAATTAAGAAACACAAGATTTAAAAATCTAAAAAAAACAAAACAAAACAAAACAAAAAAAACACAATGCTAATACTAGTGACTTGCAATTAGAGCCAACTTGTAACGAGCTTCTGGGATTTTTTTTTCCAGCTGTAATGTTGTAACGTGTATACGACACGTGTTACTTATGTCTGACTAAGCCCCCTTCTTAGACGTCTCAGCAGCTTACACCCCTCCAAATCCACAGGCAACATTAACATCCATTGGGGGGGTTGGGCATGACAGGACAATTGCATATTGCACACAATCTCATAAGCCTATCTGCTAGGCTTCACCCTCCCAGGGTGGCAGCTGTCCTGCGACAGGAAGAGATGGCTGGCTGGCGGAAATTTTTAATAATGCATGCATTCTGCACTTAATGTCTTAATGGTGGGAATGCCATGGTGGGTAGTCATGTAACCCGCGACTAGATCTGCACACTGCCCTAAAACTGCCCCCACACCTTCCTTATATATACTGTATGTGTGTGTGGTTTGGTGGTGATAAAAGTTGAAATGAATTACGAGCAAGCGACCTAGCTAACGGCAAGTAGCCTAATAAGCTTCATATGATTTACAATTTGTGATGTTTAGTTTTCAAATGATGCAATCAAAATGAGCATCTTAATGTTGCATCATGTACATGAAGTACAACTCAATCACTGGATTTTCCTATTGGCAAATCACGACATGGACACCAGAATCATTGACATAAAGGGCAGATTTGTTTAACCTTTGCTGCCGCATTGCGAGCCAGATTATACCGCTGGGCAACTGGTGTCATCTGCTGCAAATGGCATTAGAAGAAAGTGCTAGAACTGAACATCTAAACATTTAAAATCTAAAGCAAACAGAACAGTAGGGATGATGCCTCACCTATGTCTCGCAGTGTGACAGCAGAGAGGTGATCTCAGAACTCATGTGGCCCACCGCTTTAGCCGCTTCAATGATGGCGCGCCGGTACATGCCCTTTTTCTTGCGATTGAAGCGCAGCCGGAAGAACTCGCGGAAGGGTGAAAGTTTAGCCACGGAAAGCTGGGAGGTGGTGGGCGAGCCAAACCAGGCCACTTTGGCCTCGGGCCATGGTGCATCCGCCTCATCCTCCTCTCGCCGAGTGCCGCTAATGCTCAAGATTCTGGCTGGCCACCAGGGGAAGCCATGTATTTTTCCCCACACTACATCCCCAACAGTTACAGCGTGGCCCTCCTCCGTTATGCATTTGCTCATGCTGCGCGTGTGTAACCTCACAGTCAGTGGTGGCACCGTCCTACCCTCGGGCCGTGATGCTGATGATGTGGTTGACACCGAGGACGATACACCAATAACATGCTCACCGGGTGCCAGCTCGCACAACTCTGGTGATGTCCCATCCGAGCTGAATGATTTGGACTCGTCCAGGCTGTCACTGCTACACACTGAAAGGCTGGACGAGTCTGCCTTGCGCTTACCAAAGTTGATGAGGAGTGTGAGGTCACCGTGCCGCTCAGTTTCCTCACCTGACCACAGTTCCAGGGCATTTTTGTCCCCGGTGTCATCAGTTCGAGCCAGTCCTGAACCAGGAATCCTGGGACTCCTTCGCCTTGCCTCCCCGACCAGTTCTGCCTCATACACAGACACACGCTCCACACCATCCCCACGGGACTTTAAGCGGATTTTGGGTGAAGGGATGTCCTGATCATTCAGCTTTGGGAGTTTGAGTTTGGGGATAGACACAGTAAGGCCAGTCCGGATGGACTCGATAGCAGATTGTGTCTCTTTTCTGGGCTCGCGACTGTTGTCATGCTCCCCAAGTCCATTCTGCATTAGCTGCTTGGGGCAGAAGGGCTTCACAGAACCATGAACTCTAGATGGGATTTTCATTACTTCCCCTTTCCCTTGTGGAGTGCTATAGGAGATCTTTATTACTGGGCTGTGAGGCACAACATCACCTCCTGGAAACTTCTCATCTTCCTTTCGCTCTTTTCGACAACGCTTGCTTTCATAGCACGGCACCTCATCTCGCCTCTTGGATTCCCTTGTGGCATCTCCATCTTCCTTCCTGAGTCCTTTAGGTGGGGCCTCCTTTGCATGCTCCTCCCCCTGTGGTGCATTCTCCTTCCTGGAAGGCTTGGCCACAGCTGACCCATCTTTACTGTCCTCATCACTGGTGACCGTGTTTTTGCACTTCTCACATAGCACCTGTCTCGGCCGCAGTCTAATGGTGCTCATGGTCATGCGGCCAGGCTCTCGAGACCGTCTCTTCTTTCTTTTGATTGGTCGGGGAGGAGGTTGAGGAACCCACTGACTGTATGTGTGACGTACCCACATGGGCTGAGGGAAAGGAGCTCCCTCAAAGTAGGGAGGGTAGGTAGGTTGGCCTGGCTGTACCGGGATGGGCAAGGGGACAACAGACGGCTTGTCAGGCTCTGTGTTCTCATCCTTTGGTCGCTGAACTGACTGAATGGCTGGCTTGGAGCATGGCTCCTCATTCAACACGTCAGATTCCTGTCTGGATATGAGAGGCTCTTCTGACTTTCCTACGACATCTGGCAGGCAGAACAGCCCAGTCCTAAAGGAAACAAGAGAGAAAGCATATAAAGTTTCTGAAAGCAGTGTATAGAAATCACAGGGTCTTTGACATGTTCAAATGTGTATACAACCACAGAGGTACAAATCTGACTAATGTATTCAACTAAGAGTCTTTTAAGTGCAGAGATGGTTATTGAACTAGTTCTTGACTAGTGTTGTCACAACGCAGAGAAAAGGAGGTGGTCATAATGTTATGCCTGATTGGTGTGTAATAAATATATAAATATATACATACATATATATATATATATATATACATATACATATATACATACATATATATATGATCTGTGGGGGTCCTGACCATTAGAGAACAGAGTAAAGAGGACTAACAAAGTATTTAGAGAAACAGATGGACTACAGTCTGTAATTGCAGAACTCCAAAGTGCAGCTATATGGTAAGTGGAACAGAGAAAATGGACAATGAGTGTAGAGGAGGTGGTCATAATTTTATGCCTGTTCAGTGTATATATATCTGTCATCCAGGCAGTTAAAAATGAAGGTATTATAAACATGAACTCTGCATTGTGAGAGCCGAGGCTCCTAATCCATTTTAAAACCTAGTTAGAAAATGCAGTATATTCATACTAAAGTTAGATAGTCATCTAACTGCTTTACGGAGGATAACAAACTGAGCTTTGAAACACTGGGCCATTGTCTTTCTTGAACAGAAGTCTGATCTCAGGTTTGTGCTGCAAATCAGACCAAAAATAAATTCACACGTCCCCTTTGTGAAGCACAGCACTGACGTGCATAGGGCAAGAACGCAGACCATTTTGTCACAATCAGTGAAGAGTGGATGTAGTCAAGACAGCACACTCTGTGACTCGACTCTGTCAGAAACAGCAGACAAAGAGGCCAACAGACCTGCCTAACAACAGCCCCCCTTCCCACTCAGTGAACAAAAACAATCCCATCAGCCAGCAGGGATGCAGCAAGGGAGAGCCTGGAGATTTGATTGTTTTCACATCCTGCCTGATATTTGATTGTGTGGTGATTATTAATTAATCCCTATAAGAAAAGGCTCCCCTCATGCAGTCTTCTGAGACCTCTGATAAAAGAAATACCTGTCTAGTATGTCATCAGAAAAAAAAAAGGTATAGGTACATTTATTGCAGGCCTATACAAACATGTAGGCCACAAGAGTTTTCTAATGCTACAATGTCTTTTCTGCTTATTCCATCCTAAATGAACAAAGTGATTATTTGGGAAAGGTTAGAATAGCCTGACCAAAGCTGGAAAGCAGTACAAATTGTCCTGGCCATGTAGAGGATAAGGGTTTCTGAGCAGCAGTGACTCAGCATCACTATGATTCAACCCATGCTGCTGACACGACAGCAATTACCAAAATACAGGAAATGACAAATGATATAACAATGGAGAGAGAGGAAATGAGGGGAGGTTTTAGCATTATATAATATCTTTTCCAATCACACAAAGAAATTAAGCAATACCAGAACAAAGACCAGATTAAAATAGTCATTAGATAAACAGAGCTTGCTTTGCACATCACTGAACAAACTGTGTGATTTAAAGCTTGGCTGTGAGGTTGTACATGATGTGGGAAAGAAATAGAAATAAATATTTTAAATGTATTGTTAAAAAAAAGGAAGGGAAACATGCAATGTGACCTGAATTACAGAGGCTATGAGTACGGGAACAGATACCACCTAAAGCCTTAGATACCACCTAATACCCCAAGTGTCTTGAGCTGTACTTACAGAACAACTAAATATATATATACACACATTTGCCAGAGCATCCTTCGAATTGGGTTGGGTGATCCATCATGATACATTTTGTGTTTTGAGTTTCATCAGATTTTGGTGCATTAATTAAACCATCAGCCACTGATACACTGAATGGTAAAATTCGCTCTGTTTTTCCCCCTCATAAAATATTTTGATTTAAAAAATTTTTACACAAACTGGTGATTCAGAGTTATACGACTCCACTGATTTAGCAACCCAATGAAACATCACACAGAAGTACTGTAAAGTTTTACAATATCACATCACCACTCACTATAGATAAAATAAAGTGGTTCCACCTGATGGTTGAGAAGAAATTTTCTTGCATGGATGAAGATGTTTTTTTTTGGTCAGAAATATCTTGTTTCAGTGGAAACTTTGTGTACTATGCTTAATCCATCCATCTATCTACCTATCCATTTATTTATTTATGGCCAATAATAAGGAGCAAGAAAATCATAGGATCTGGTGTAGCTACAAATACACAGTGTTTTTAAATGCTACTGTATTATAGACAAAGAAAGGCTAATTCCATACAGTACATATTTACTTAGCTAGCTAACCTTTATTTAAGCAAGACACACCAAGGCATAAACCTGTCCAGGTAGGTGGCACAACACTTACCACAGACACCACACAAAACATAAACATATACTGTACATACTGCAGCCCAGCAAATCAATTGAAAGCATTTGACACTATTCATCCTAGATCACACGACATACCAAGAAATACAAGTTGTGGTTTCACTAGAAATATATGCTCGAAGTTCAAGAAAGGTCAGTAGTATTGGTCTGGTCAGTGACACCCCACCTGTCTTTGTCTTGAAGGAACATGGCCTTTCCACAGGTTCAACTCTTCAACTTTATTGAACCTCTAATTGAATAAACATATTCATATTGTTCACATTATACATGTATATATATATTGCCCTAATGTAAACGTGTGTAATGTACAGCTGTGAAGATTTGAGTAACAGTCTGGTCATAAGAAAGGGTAAGACACAGCGAAGGCTTCACATGTGACCAAGTTCCTTGTGCAAAGACGATTAAAAACGCCACGATGGGAACCTCGTGTATAGGAGCTGAGCAATGCTTCATATAAAACACCTGGATAAAACATCCCAAGCCTGGGGTTTGTCCACTTCATTTGAATGAGAACAATTTCAGCTAGCAACCACAAGCTACAACAATGAGAGATTATCCTCCCCTGGACAATAAGCAAGGATAAACACCAATATCAGCTGATAAAGACGAAGCCGAGAGCGCGTTCACAAGCTCCCAGAGTAAACAATATACATCCTGTGAACGCAGCATTATTAGATTATTAGCTGCACATATTTTACAGGGGCTAAGTGGCTAACCTTAGCTGGCAGGTAATGGTACTGAATTGGTCACTTTTCATCATATTCGACCCTGACAAAACACTTAGATTTGTAGGATAAAATTGTGTTGGTGCATATGTATATATGTATATATATATGTATATATATGAAAGACGTGAACTGTGTGTAGAATAACAGATTTTGTTGTGCTAATCCTCCTTTGGCTTTGCAAAATACGGGGCCTGCTTGTCTTTGCCTGGCCTCTTCTTGATGGATAGCGTTTGCTTAGTTAGCCAAAGTACCTTAGCTTAGCTTCTGGCCTTAGCGCGTTTAAAGCGAAAGAAGAATAACAGTAATAATGAAAACATACTCACTTTTTGCTGCAATCGAGTAAAATCCCGGTGTAGCTCCTATCCCGGTAAGTGAGCGTCACCACCAGTGTGTCATTCACTATCTGTTCGATGGTGACCGGAATCCGGGAGCCGGCCCGCAGCTCCTCGGCCGCGGCCTCCATGTTTCCTGTGTGAAGTGTCCGGCTTGGCGCTGCTCGTTCCCGGGCGCCGGAGCCGCGCGCGTCGGGCTCAGATCCTCGCTCCTTCTGCTAGCGAGCACAGGAGGCTACACAGGGCCACGGAATGACGCCATCAACCCACCGGCGCAATTACAGCCGCGCGACCAGCCGTGACATCACAAAGAGGCGAGAGAGGAATCCGTGAGCGCGCGATCCTCCGCTTCAATTCGCGTTTTCTTGTTGTTCAGGTTTCCGAGTTTTGGGGAAATGTTAACACTCCGGAGATGACAGTGTGTTTAAGATCGGCTTTGCCACTGTGCCCATTCCCTTCAACGACATACTGTAGCCTTGCTCACTGAGCAACAGCACTACAGTTATGTATTTACTCCTAACATATTACTGACACATGGGTTATTGAAATGGGCACAAGATTATTATTTCAATGTTGTCTTAAATTTATTCTATTCTATAGATCGTCTATTAAGATTTTTTTTAATTGTGTGATTAAATCACATTGATGACACTGCAGGCGTCTAATGTCAGGTTACCGCACATAAACCAGCACAGTGAAAAGCCAGCGTCATATTGTCTAAAGGGGCTTAAAAATATGATCTGATCACACACTTTAGTTCCCCCACCTCTCCACCCATCCACCCCTCCACCGCCAATATCAATCCAGTAGGCCCTAAGCATAAAATGGCTGACTCCTGAAGCACTGATTGAAGACGACAATGAACACAAAAAAATGAAAAACGCGCCACCGTATGGTCAAACTCAACAACTTTATTAAGACTTTTACAGTAATGGCCAGTGCAACCCCACTTCTGCACATTACACTGTGATGGTCTGTAATTCTGCGGCCTGCACAGGTGCTAGCAGGTTATTTATCATAAAATGTAGGTCGAGTCTCGTTATGTATCAGGAGCACTTTCCCCAGTGAAGGCGCTCAGACGATACTCCAGATCTTTCGCTCGTCTCCTTTCTGCAAGCTCCATCTGCAGCTGTTTTACCTTACACAGAACAACACAAGGCAGTTACAATCCAGTCTCTTTTCCTCTTGATTTGATCTCCTTTACATTTCAAGTGCAAAACTAAAGACTCAGAATGCAGACGTGGTTTTCACTGCATATGGAAAGTCAGTGTTGAGCTTCCCAGATTGAGAGACACTCTCGTGGTGGAAGTTGATTTAACCTTCTCAGACATGTACTCATAAAAGTGGCCAAGTCTTTTGTATTCACCTGCAGAGGTGTTTGTATATCCTCACTATCACACACTGAGGGCTCAGCTCCCTTAATGCTTACATTTTAGAAATGTTTGTCCATACTGAAACATACAGTATGTAATGGGTTTCAGTGCCTGCATTCATGTAAACATGTCTCAGACATGATGTATATGCAGAGTGTTATTGCTCTGATCAATTTGTTGAATTGTGTTTTTGTTATAAAATCATCACATATCCATATCTACTTATGTCACTTTTAGTAAAAACTCAAACCTATTTGACAACCTTTTCTCATCTTGAAACCGTTACCATTTTGTTTAATTTTATTTCTGTTTTTTCTTTTTGTTGAGATTGTTTTATTAACTATCTGCATTACACTCACAGCACTGCTATAAACACGTTAATGTATTAAGCACAATTTATTTCCTACACCATTCTGTGTACTCCCATCTGTGCTTGTTTCTATGCAGCTCTAATAAATAAAAGCCATTATCTGTGTCTTCTGTCTCCCTCACTCTTGCCTGTGTTTGTACTGAACATAAAACTCTTAGATCAGATCTTCACCTCCTCCATCTCCTGAGCCGCTGCATTTGCCTCCTCTGCAGGTGAGCCTCGGGGTCTTCTGCGTCTCTGCTGCATCATCTGTATGTGAGTCCTGATGCGCTGTTCAAGCTCTCGGTCCCTCGCCTCCCTTAACGTACACACACCAGACAAAAACACGAACACACCTCACTGACTGCTCAACTTGGAGCGGAGGAATTAATCGCATTCGGGTAGGCTAATTTAATGAATTCATTCTCTTCATTACTTGAATGGGTTCATTTCAGTGAATTCACTTCAAGTTCATTTAAGCTCTAAAGCTGCCTAAATTAAAAGGGCCAACTGAATCAATCAATCGAAATGTGTCTGCATGCACCAATCATCACCACTAGAGGTCACTATTGTAAATCATTTGCTGTCTATGATTATTGATACCAATGTAAGGGAAATTGGCAACTGTTGCGTTAGACAGTAGAAATCGTGTCTACTTTTACTAGTCAGATTTTTAAAGACGCACCCAACTGCACACAATCTGTTCTGACAAGATGGGCTGTAGGTATTACACACTATGCATTGTGAATATACATCAATAA
>JAOTRJ010000043.1:19570866-19583339 GCA_028564905.1 Leptodoras praelongus | reverse complement strand
TCTAATGAAGCAGCCACACACACACACACACAGAGAGAGAGAGAGAGAGAGAGAGAGAGAGAGAGGGAGTGTTGATTTATGAGATTGGCACTATGGGGAGGTAACACTGGGCTGAGAGGCACCAAAATTCAATGATGGCAAGGAAACAGCAATGAAACAAAACATTGAAGTTTCCTCTGAAGGGAAGGAGACCTGGATTTGATCATTAAACCTGGTGTGTTGAGAACAGTTTACTTTGAAGTTCTTAGATAGTCCAGCTGGTAACAAACTACAAAGACTATTTTAGATGCTACATTTACAGTTCTTATGGTCACCGTTATATAACTGCAAGGCAGTGTTCTTTGTTGTTCTTGTGCCAGAGAGATGACCTAATATCAACTTACTGCAGACATTGCTGCAAACCACAAGTTGTTTTTTTCACATTTTTTCTGCTTTTGCCTGCATCACTGAAATGCTAGAATATGAATAACTCTATGGGGGATGATGCTGTTGGAACGCACATGGCCTTCCCACAGTCCAAGTTTATTTATAACCTCCGACCTAACCTCTGTGCTCTGATTTAAAAATGAAGGGCAGGAAAACCAAGCAATTGCCTTAGCTTCCAGTAAGACATGCCCCCTTTCCAAGCAGCAGATTTATTAATCTGAATATAACTGCAGGCTTTGTTAAGCCTTGACATACTTTTTAAATACTTTTAGCTTGACCTCAAATTTATATCAGATGCAGCACAACCACAGTTATCAAGAAAACTAATGTCCAAATGTACAATGATGATAACCAATCTTGGGCAATAGGGAGAGATGAAATTGTATTATATGGCCAAAGGTATGTGGATATCTGACTAGCACAATCAAATGGGCATTAAGATGAGCTCTATGCTGCTATGACATCATCAATGCTTTTGCGATGTCTTTCCACTAGTTTTGGAGCGTGGCTGTAGGGATTTGTGCTCATTCAACCATAAGAGCATTACTGAGGTTGGACACTGATGTTGGACAATAAGGCCTGTAATCAGCATTCCAGTTCATCCTTAAACACCAACATGGGCAAGTCATGTCTCATGGACTAGGCTCTGTGTGCATAATGAAACAGGTTTTCATTCCAGTGCAGAGAAATCAAAAGGTTTTAGCATAGAAGGACATCCTGTACAACTGTTCAAGTTTGTGGCAGCAATTTAGGGAAGATCATGATGGGTATGATGGTCAGGTGTCCACATACAACTGTATTGGCCATACAGTCTAGCAGAATTAGTTTGTGTGTGAATAAGCACTGGTATGGAGCTAATAGTGTAATTATTAATTCAGGTAGTAACCACTTTAACCTGGTCAAAGTTGAGATACATCTGGAGCGCATCTCTGGGTAGGACACCAGTCCCTCGCAAGGTACCATGAACAAACACAGTCACACCTTGGGGCAACCCCCAGAACCCAGAAGAAATCCACAGGGAGATTCTGCACAGACAGTAACAGATCCAGATCAAACCAGTGGTGCTGGGGCTGTGAAGCGGCAAGACTGCCTGTCAAATTTGTGCTGCAAAACACAGGAGAGTTAAAAAAAACAAAAAAAACAAGGAGGTTTAAAGGATCTTAAGGATTTTAAGTGTACTTTATATGATCCAGGGAAAACATCTGGCATTACCAAAGAGCCTGTCATAATCCCTGAATTGAACAGCTTGTTCTGATTAAGCAATGCCTGTTGCACAGCTCATGATCATCCTCCGGTGAGCAGAATGCTATTGTAGCTAAGGCTGTATATTCAGATCATAAAATGAACGAGGTGAAGACGATACTAAGCGATTATAGAGTTATGTCCAGTTATATGTAAGAAAAATTGCCAAATTTAACCAGTGATAAAGGCTGTGCACATAATGCGATGCTTAAGGTTATAGGGAAAGATTATTCTATGATGGACAAAATAGTGTATAATGAAAGGAATTGTTTAAAATGAAATAGCATGATTAAGGAATAGTGTGTTGTCTGGAGATGAGGTGGGGAAGGGAGAGGCTGTTATGCTTTGCCCCCACCACAGTTTAAGTGGATAACTGGATGATTAAAGATAAATCAGTCTAAAAATACCATGCAAAAAAAATGTATTCAGGAACTTCTCCAAAAGCAGTGTTAATTATGCATAAGGAAAAATGGAAGAAAGTAAAAGTGAATAACTTTAAGCTTAACATTCCCTTTGTAAAAAAAAAAAAACACACACCTCGCAGAGAAGCACATGACCTTCAGTGAGTGGGTCATATCCTCTATTCACCTCCCACATTTTTCACGGCAAGGAGCGACCATATTTATTCTGTATACCTCATATAATATTCATTTGCATTATAAACTGGCAGGGTGACCTAAACTGCCTCCTTGTTGTCTGAATAAATGACCCCAGTTCAAGCTTCATTATCAAGGTGTTATACCACAGTCTTTCGTGAACATACTGTAGGCCATCTATCAAATTCTACAGCATCTCTGGCTGGTCATTAACAGTTCTCTTTTTAGATCAAAAATCAGCATGTATTCCACATTAATCATACGCAATGATTGATCCGAAGTAATAACAATATAATCAGAAATATAATTCGCGACCAAAATTCAAAATGATTCATTATGGATCAATTGGGTGTACAGTGCTTATTACCACCCTTTAAATGGTCATTTAATCATTTCTTGCTTAGAAGAAGGTCGCATAAGACTTTATTACTTCACATTGTACACAAAGTCACTTACACTTGTGGGTGGGTTACATTTCACACTTACAAAAAGTGGATAACATTACATAATCACAACATAGCAATTTTTTTGTATTCATTGTATAATGACCTATTTGGCATCAAAGAGGTGACACTTCTGAAAAAGGAAAATGCACAACTGAAGATTTAGCAACTCTGTGTGGGAGGATTATGTGACAGATATCCCTAAACTATCTGACCTAAAGCAGTTTGTGCTCGTCTTAAGAAACAACATGGATGATGTCAAGAAAATGGCTAACAGTTAACAGTTCATGTCTAGGAGACATAATTATTATACCCATTTCCCCACAAGTTAATCCAGTTCCCTGAGGCCTTAATGAAATGTCTCTGACATTCTTTGGTCAAAATGCCACATGGATAAATACTTCCATACACTTATTTTTGGTGCCTCTTGCTTTAAATGACAATGAACTCACCCACCCCCCTCTGCCACAGGATGTGCCTATACTGTATGCATATTACATAAACATAGCACAAAAAAGAAGGGAATTTGTGTTTGGTAGATTATTTTTTTGTTGTAACAATGCTTCTTGGCAATAAATCTTATACCTAAATCTTAATTTCCCTTTTAAATGGTGCAACATTTGTAAGGAACATGCATTTGTGGAATAGAGTTGAGAATCTGGGTTGCACCCATGAAAAATTTGCCAAATCTTCTCTGCCATTATAATGAAATTCTGCAACCAGTGGCAATCCCATATCCCCACAGTCTGGGACCGAACTCTATCCTCCAAGATGATAACACTCACCCGCACAGCAGGGTTTATCAGAGACTACCTCCAGAATTTGGGAGTGGAGAGGATGGAATGGCCTGCCAGCAGTCCTGACCTAAACCCCATTGAACACTTGTGGGATCAGTTTGGGCATGCTGTTCTTGCCAGAGTGACCAACAGAACCATGTTTGCTGATTGCGACAAATGCTGGTTGAAGAATGGGATGCCCATAGCAGTGTGTGACCAGGCTGGCGAGCAGCATGAGGAGGAGGTGCCAGGCTGTTGTGGCTGTTTATGGTTCTTCCACACGCTACTGAGGCTCCTGTTTGTTAAATGAATAAATTGTTAAATTGTCAATATGTCTTGTTTCTTCAATCATCCAGTCCACCAAACACCAAACAAGTCAATAAGCTGTAGAATAAGCTGTTTGACATTGGCAGAGAAGATTTAGCAGATTTTTCATGGGCACAACCCACATTCTCAGCTCTGCTGCTTATCCCACAAATGCATGTTCTTTAGAAATGTGGCACCATTTAAAAGGGAAATGAACAGGCTTTCCAACCGTATAAAATTAATTGCCAAGAAGCATTGTTACAGCAAAGAAATAATCTACCAATCATAAAATTAGATGGTCAGCCATGGTGGCTGATGGGAGTGAGGTCTATGAGTTGTCCTATGCATCTGCCATTTTGGACACATCAAGACTGCCTGTTTTTTTCTGGATAAAAAGTGCTATAATGTTTACATTTCTCAGCAGATTTCAATGAGTCATTTTTATATTCAAGGGTTCATGATCTATGCGGAGTACAAAAATTTTCACTTTGAATCCCAATATTTAGGCTCAAATCACTGATAAATGCTCCAGGAGTGTGTTTAGGCTTCATCGGGAACCATCATTATTATAGGTAATTATATCACTCATGTTTTTAGTTCCCAAGACAACCCTAGTTGTACTGACCCAGATTGTAAAAGCAGGTAGGCCTTTGCAGATTGGTGTTTGGGATGCTGCATTCAAAAATAAATTTTATCCACTCAGCTGCTCTGTCCGATGTAGCGATGTATATTGGTATGTACAGCCAACAACAGCACATTTCCTGTGCATTTTCCTTAACTTTGACTTCATGCTGGAGCATCGGCAACTTATGAGAAATAAACAAACAAAATAATGGTGACCTTTTGCAAATGTGATTCTCAATGCAAGGATATATTCAGGATGGTATACAGATTCTGAACAGAATGATTATTCTCATGCTTTCTGAACTCGGCAACATATAAAGAACTGATTAGCTTCTTTTCATGTGTCAAAGTTTGTGGGTTGGTAGGCACACCAGAGACCCAACTGTATGTGCACAAAACCTGAAAAAATGAATTTTTCATAGTATGTCCCTTTTAAGCCTTTGTAAATCGTCTCACTCTGTAATGTTTATGTGTGTCTGCTCTCCTCTGCAGGTGTGTATTGTGCAGAAGCGTGACACGGAGAAGATGTACGCCATGAAGTACATGAACAAACAGCAATGCATAGAGCGCGATGAGGTCCGAAACGTCTTTAGAGAGCTAGAGATCCTACAGGACATTGAACATGTTTTTTTAGTCAACCTCTGGTGACTATCCTGTGTTTTTTCACTTCTTTTATGTGTACTGCATGGAGAATGATGGTTCTATGTCAATGCTGTCTGCATAAGTGCTTTCAAAAGTATGCATGGTTATATCCATTATGTCTCCCTTTCCCTCGCACTCACACATTACCACTCTGGCTGGTGCATAGTTTGCTCCTAAGGCATATTTACACAGGCCATCCTTTCTGTGACATAACTTGTATCTTAGAACATTCTGGTGCAATATACAGATTCACAGACTGTATATGATTGTTTTATTTAAAGGCAGTTAACTGCTGCAATAATATGAGCACCAGTGAAAATAATAAATAGGACTGGTCTTAGGCTTTATTTAATAATGATAAGGCTTTGTAATATTTTTGATTGTGATTTGTGATTTGTAACACATTTAGAACTTTGAAGTGGAAGGTCCTGTATATAGAAAAACATATACAATGTCATCGTCCTGTTCCATGTTCAGGTCATCATCATTTTTCCATGTTGGCACAGAGACCAAGTTCAACACTATGCATGTTATCCTACCTTATCATAGATCTATCTTTCTCTCTCTCTCTCTCCACTACTCCAGACTACACAAATGTGATTAAGGAAGTGATTTCCTGTGGATGCTTATCCATCCTCAGTACTATTGCATCAGTACAAACACACATAGATGGCAGAGATTATGACTACCACAGCTAGTGCTGGCAGACATGTAGTTTTCAAAGTTCAAAGTTTCTTTTTTCCACCAAATTTTGGTCAACAATGTCCCTTGGTCAGTGTTGCCCTCCTGCTGGGGGGATGTGGTATATACTCCCCCTAAAGTTGGCTAGGTCAAAAACCATTTTGGCAGAAATGTAAATAGTAAGTTGGAATCTAGGAGGTGCATTACCCTAGCTCATTATGATTCATTTCTGGACTAGTATCACCTAGTGAATAATGTTCAAGCAAAAATCTAGCATGTCACTAGTCAATATCTTGTGTTGTAAAGGCTCAGACTTCACAAATTATCACACCCTGATTCACTCTTTCACCTGCTGAAGCAGTCAAATCATTAAACTTTTCGCAACTTGGGTCAGCGTTCATTGGACCCCAAGGATCGCTGCTTGTGGCTTTACTTCATGCTTGCTGTTCTCTCACTTTATGTGGTGGTCACATTATTCACCGCTATGTGCATCTAGTTAATAATGAAGTGCAGGGAATCTGGAACTTTTATCATTATAATTATAAAACATTTTCCCCATCTAACCTCCACAACATAGTATAATAGTGCGGTTCTCTCCTGGCTCATGCAGTTTTAATGTGAAACTTCATTTCAGTGGCATAATCTCAGTAAGTGGTCCTATTAATCTTTTTTTGTTGTTGTTTTTCTGGTTACGGTTGCAGGTCTGAAATGGACTTTGTAGCTTAACTGACTGGGACAATCATATAAACATTAATTACTAGAATTAAACACCTCTGAATATGATTGTGGCCAAAACTCACTCTTGTAAAATGTGTTGTTAATTAGCTATAATTTATATAAATTCATGCAGCTGAATGAAAGTGATAGTGAACCCATTGTTGAACTGAAGTATTCCATTCTGGCTTCAGCAGTGCCCAGTTCAGCAGAAACAATTCTGGATTGGCCGCTGTAAGCTTTGCATGTGCCACTGGATGGCATTAATATGGCCTTAAAATGGCAGAAGGACTGGATAGTAACATGTAGCCCACCAAACACCCAGTGCAAACATTTCATTCTGATATTTGAAAGCATTAAAGGTTTTGGACTGACATTTATACCTAGCTTAAGCTAACGTGCTACATGGCTGCTCTCGATAATTGTATTGTGGCACTGCTGGTCTCACCAGAAGCACATTGCCTCTGACTTTGATGAACGGTATCCAAGTGATTCTCCCTGCACCATAAATGCTAGTCCTATCAAAACAGCTATTCTGTATATCAATGCTTTTTTATTTGCATTTTTAATTATACTTCATATTGCTTACAGTCTGAAATACATTATAATTACAGAAGCAAATATCAACAACTAGGTCCATTAAATCACCATTAAACCACAGCCTATTACCACAGAGTTGCCAGCGGAGATCATGGGACTCCTGTAGGATGCACTAGAATCACACAACCATCAAATAAAAGAATCAGTGACAGGTCAGCCGATAAACCATTTATATTGTGTTATCAACCAGAAAAAGATGATTCAGTAAAATACCATTACAAGCCATTACTATAACATGTGGGTTGATGAGGCTGGATAACCTTAGTATGGGTTTTATTAATATCAATCCAGGAATTATATTCAGAATTACAGATGGGGCTCAGAACACAGGCACATGCTGGTGGTCTCACCAGATGAAACCCCAGATGTACACACTGCCTGAATACTGAGTATAGGCACATCGGTTTTATTATAGTGAGATTTTTATGATATTGACTCATGCATGGCCTGTACGGGCAATTTGCTAGTTATTTCCTGCTTGCATTTCAGCGATCGCTTCAATCTGCAGATAATAATATCTCTGTAGGGAGCTGGTTTAAGCTTCAGTCCTAGCAGTGGGGCATGTACAGCGAAATCTGTACTGTGTGCCACAGGTGAGAAAAGTGCAGCTTTCATCATCTAATAACTTTTATAACCAAAGCCTTATGGCGCCCAATCCAGTCTGTGGACAGGCAGACAAATAGTCAGACATGATAATCATAGGCATGGACAAAATGATAGTTAAGTAAGCTGGCATGAGTCAAAACAAAGAGAAACAAGAACATGGTAACACAAGGGTTTCCATATAGATAGATCAAGTGACCAAAAACATCTTTATCTTCATCTTTAATGAGCTTTTTTTTTTTTTCCAAAGAGTGGCTTTTACCGACTTTTTATCTTTTTTTACAAGCACTAGTTTGCTTGCCAAAGTGGCAGGGAAATTAAGAACTACATGCCAGTGGCACATTTTACCTGCATTTGAGAAGTGGGTGGATGTTAATTTCATGCACTAATTCAGACAGAACACCTTTTCTAATTTTCTACAACCACTTTTACATTACTGCACTTTTTCGTATGCATTATAGAATAACTTTGCCACTGAGGAAAATTTATTTACCTTTTCCCAAGACACCCAGGCCACTTACAAGCTTTTTCTCATCCTCTAAAGTTGTTCATCCATAGCACATTGTCATTAAAGCTCAAGAGGTGGGCGTTTATGTTTTAAATGCTTTATGAATATGTGCTCGCTGATGGCAACCATGTAATTCTAAGCAAACTTAGAATTAAACCACCTCATTACTCTTCAGAAAGGTGTGTGTGTGTGAGAAAGTGTACCTTTTATATCTTTGTGGGGACCAAATTGTCCCCATAAGTACAGGAATATCTGATATTTTTGACCTTGTGGGGAAAAGAGACTTTTTGTTGTTGTTGTATATAAGTGGCAGTTTCAGCTGCCTTGGTGTTAATGAAATTAACAACAGGTGCACTACTGGGGCAACAATGAGACATCCCCCAAAACAGCAATGGTTTAATAGGTGGAGGCCATTGACACTTTGTCCCTCCTGGTCTTTTCTGACTAATTTTTCACTAGTTTTGCAGTTTGCTTGCATCACCGTCACTAATAGTACCATGGTGCGGTACCCAGACCCTACAGAGGTTGCACAGGTAGTCCAACTCCTGCAGGATGGCACATCAATGTGTGCCTTTGCCAGATGGTTTGCTATGTCTACCAGCACAGTCTTAAGATTATGAAGGAAGGAAATTCTAGGAGACAGGCAGTTGACAGGCAGTACAGCAGAGCTGTACAAGGTCGTAGAAGGTACTTAACCCCTCAGCAGGACCGGTACCTGATCCTTTGTGCAAGGAGGAACTGGGTGAGCATTACCAGAGCCCTACACAATGAGCTCCAGCAGGCCACTGGTGTTAATTTGTCTGACAGTCAGAAAAAGGCTTCATGAGGGTGGCCTGAGGGCTCAACATCCTGTAGTGGACCCTGTGCTCACTGCCCAGCACCATAGAGCTCAACTTTGCCATAGAACACCAGAATTGGCAGATCTGCCACTGGCTCCCTGTGCTTTTCACAAATGACAGCAGGTTTCAGCTGAGCACATGTGATAGACATGACAGTGTCTGTGACATCATTCAGCATGAATGGTTTGGTAGTGCGTTAGTGATGGTCTTGGAAGGCACATACGAAGGACGTACAGACCTCTACAGGCTAGACAACAGACCCTGACTGCTGATGAAAAGATTGGACCCATTGCTAGACCCTATGCTGGTACAGTGGGTCCTGGGTTCCTCTTGGTGCACGACAATACCCGGCTTCATGTGGCAAGAGTATGCAGGCAGTTTTGGAGGATGGAGGAATTGATAGCATTGACTGACCCCCCCCCCCGTCACCTGAATCCAATAGAACACACTTGGGACATTAGGTTTTGGACCATACAACACCACAAGGTTGCACTTCATACTGTCAAGGAGCTCAGTAATGCCCGGGTCCAGATCTGGGAGGAGATCACCCAGGACACATCCGTCGTCTCATTAGGAGCATGCCCCGATTAGCATTTTGAGTTGCTGCAATGGAAATTTGGCCTAATGGACTAGCGTGCTGCATCATTTTTTGCTTTGATTTTCAGGGTGTCCTTGAATTCAACCCTCTGTAGGTTCATAATTTTCATTTCCATCAAACAGTGTGGCATCCTTTTGTTCCTAACACATTACCCAGTTCATATCAGGAAAAATATTCTGCATGATTTTTCCCATTGAGATCTGATGTGTTTTCAATGTGTTCCTTTATTTATTTTGAGCAGTAGTATAGCAGTATATACAGTATATACTACAGGGTGAAGCAATATGCTAGATGTGTCTCATAGAGTGCAGTAAGTGAACACAGTGTTTAAAAGCTCCAGCAGCACTGCTGTGTCTGATGTACTCACACCAGTACAACACACACTAACACACCACCACTACATCAGTGTCACTGCAGTGCTGAGAATGATCCACCACCCAAATAGTACCTGATCTGTGCTGGTCCTGTGGGGGTCCTGACCACTAGAGAACAGAGTAAAGGGAACTAACAAAGTCTGTAGAGAAACAGATGGACTACATTTTGTAATTGTAGAACTACAAAGTGCAGCTATATGGTAAGTAGAACTGAGAAAATGGACAATGAGTGCAGAGAAATGGAGGTGGTCATAATGTTATGCACACTCACTCACCACCCACTTTAATAGGAACACCTTTATGCCCCTTTGTGCTGTTACCAAATCGGTCAATCATGTGGCAACAGCACAATGCATAGAATCTTGCAGATACAGGTCAAGAACACCAGTTGATGTTGGCGTGTGAGCTCTATGAGTATAACTGTGGCATTGTGGTTGGTACCAGATGGGCTTGTTTGAGTATTTCAGAAATGGCAGCTCTCCTGGGAATTTCACACATAACAGTCTCCAGCATTTACACAGAATGTTGCTGCTGCTCCAGGATTGGGTGGTTGGATAACTGCATAAATTTTATATTATAATATTATATTATATTATAGATTCTATTTTTTATTACATATTATTATATTTTTATGCATGTGTGTGTATGTATGTACTCTCTCTAATAAATCTAAGCATGACAGCTGTGAGGAACTTTCCATCTGTCTGTGTGTGTGTGTGTGTTTAAGCAGCACACATTTCAATCATTTCCCCCTATTCGTTTAAAATGCCGCTCCATTCTCACAAACCATATGGATGGACCTGGCTGATTGGCAATGCAAGCCCATCAGCGTTGGCGCACAGACGCAGCTGTTAGACAGACATTTCTGTAATCAAATGTCCACCTCTCGTTCCTCTCTGAATAGACGAGAGGAAGTGTTTGCACTAGCTGTATGACTGACCAACTACCTACTGCTCAAAACACACCTGTTCCTGCTGTCAGACACATTCAGAGAAAAGTTAGCAGAATGAAACTCACTTTCTGAACCTGGAGAACCTGTTTGGTCTTGGCATTCTGTCAGGTTCTAGGAGTTTACTGTAACTTTTTAGGGTGTATTATTAATCATCCTAGCCTCATTGTGTACCTGCAGCACCACTTGGTTAAGGGGACTGTGCTGCCTTGTGTTACTTTCTCTTCCCTGGTGGATTTGGATCCTTATCACAGCTAGCTGTGTCTAAAGACAGCATTATGCTCAGCACTGCATGTGCATACTGAAGAAGGCACTGAACTATGAGGAGGTTTTGACAGTGCAAGTGTGAATGATGGGAAAATGCTGGGGTTGTTTTCCTTTCATTGGATTAACTTAGTCACTGAATGTTAAGTGCTTCTTATGTCAATTCTGGCAAGGAAACACTGCTTTCTTAACTATTTTTTCCCCCACCAGTCATCTCTCCCACAGATTTGGCAGCTTCTTCCACTCTGTCTAATGAACAGAATAAAACCTGGCCCTAGAACATGATCACTTTACAGTATACACTGCAATATATATAGCCTATAAATCTCTTTTAGTAAGGACATGTGAAATCATACAGACGGACGACAAATGACAGAAAAAAAACTGATCATTCTGTTATTCCATAGGTGCTTTTATGTAATCATTTTGTTGGCATGGTTCCATTAGAGAGAAAAGTCACAGGAAATCAATACAAAGCTCATCTGACTGATCACACATGTCCAAATGAGGAAACATTTCTCATGACAGTGGTCTCTTCCAAGATGACTCTGCACCCATCCACAAGATCCGAGAGTTCACTAAATGGATTGAAGAAGATGAAAATGTTGTAAATCCTAAGCTATGGCCTTCACACTGAACAGATCCTAACCCAGCTGAACACCTGGGGAAGATTTTAGAGTGGCATGTTAGACAGCGTTTTAGCCTCAGCATTATCAAAACACCAACAGCGGAAATATCTTGAATGGTAAGTTAAGAATGGTGTTCATCGCTCTAGTAGAGTTGAATGTGTAGAAGTGATGCTAAGCTGCACTGAAGCTGATCTGTTAGCTGTGGTGGTTCAACACTTACACATGGGATTCAATCCTAGATTCTTACTACAGTTCTTCCAAGAAGTCTGCTTGATGATTCGGATCAAATAGAAGGGAGAGGATATGATCCAGGGCTTGTTAGTACAGTCTTCCCAGTTGATAGGCATATCATGTTTTTAACAAACTAACCACTCTAACCTCTTTTTCCTCCTTCTAATCCCTTCCTACTCTAAACTACTCTTGGCTGCCCTCTGGCCCTAGTTATGTGTACCATATATCTATGTGCAATTACTCTTTGGATAAAAGCGTCAGCTAAATGCTATGTAATTAATATAATGTAATGTTTTGATGTCAGCGTACCAAAATACATTCAGTATCAAAACTACAGGGGTTAGACAATGGAACTGAAACACCTGTCATTTTAGACCACAATAATTTATTAGTATGGTGTACGGCCTCCTTTTGCGGCCAATACAGCA
>JAOTRJ010000043.1:19449316-19462735 GCA_028564905.1 Leptodoras praelongus | reverse complement strand
GCATTTCTGCAAATGGAGTTGGAGATTAGGTCAGGATTAATGGTGTCCTCAATGCTGAGAAATACAGGCAGATACTTCGCCATCATGCAGTAGCACCAGGGAGGCGTATGATTGGCCCCAGATTTATTCTGCGGCAGGACAACGACCCCAAACATACAGCCGAAGTCATTAAGAGCTATCTTCAGTGTCAAGAAGAACAAGAAGTGATGGTATGGCCCCCACAGAGCACTGATCTCAACATCATCGAGTCTGGGATTACATGAAAAGACAGAAGGATTTGAGGAAGCCTACATCCGCAGAAGTTCTCCAAGATGTTTGGAACAACCTACCAGCCGAGTTCCTTCAAAAACTGTCTGCGCAAGTGTACTGATTGATTTGATTTAGATTTCTCTTCTGTTCATTCACTGCATTTTGTTAATTGATATAAAACTATTAAAACTTCTATTTTTGAAAGCATTCTTAGTTTTGTTTATATACATGTTTATATATATATATATATTCAGTCAACAACATTCTGTGACCACTGATTAAGGATTAGAGGATGATTAACACAAACCATGCAGCAAAAGAGGAGTTACTGTCTCCGACTTTACATCTACAAGGTGGAGCAACTAAGTAGGTGTGTCTAATAGAGCGTACAGTCAGTATTCAGAAACTTCAGCAGCACTGCAGTGTCTGATCCAATCGTACCAGCACAACACACACGAACACACCACCACCACATCAGGGTCACTGCAGTGTTGACAATCATCCACCACCCAAATAGTACCTGCTCTGTGGTGGTCCTGACCACTGAAGAACAGCATAAATGGGGACTAAAAGTCTGCAGAAAAACAGATGGACAACAGTGTCTATCTGTAAAACTACAAAGTGCACCTGTATGGTCAGTGGTGCAGATAAAATGGACAAAGAGTGTAGATACAAGGAGGTGGTTTTAATGTTATGGCTGCTATGGCATCGTCATCACACTAAAAACTCCATGCTTGTTGCATATACCCCATTTTAATATAATATTTGAGCATCATTAATAAGCACTTGCTACACTGTGCATGATCATTAGCAGGCTATACTCATGCTAGAAACTCAATAACCCAGAAGTGTTACTTCTCAGACAAGCCTCTCACCCTCTTCTATATTTTATTGTTCTGCATTTCATTTTAAATTCATCCAGGACTTGGTTTCAGCACAAAAATAAAATATAGCACATATCTTTACAGTCACAGGCACATGCAGCCCATAAACAATAACCGATATGACCAATCTGGATGAGACCAAAATCCCAAAACCACTCTGGTAATAATTATTACCTGACCCCAACTCCCCACGTAAAACTAGTCCAAAAAGAACAATATTTTTACGAATGGCAGTTCCATAAAATTTTACGCAGAGTATTTATTACGCTGTCATTATGAGATAAACAGTAGAGTGGCTGCAAGGAAAATTGGAGGGGAAAAAAAAAAAACAGAACACGGAAAAGTCATTTTAATCGGTATCTTGTAACAGTGACTTCTACACAGACGTTCAAGCTCTCGGACGTTATTACCAGAGCCGACAGCAGGCTGATGCACACAGTCTGAACACATTTCACTAGTGAAATACTATTTAAATGTTCAACATTTACATAGACAGTTCAAAGGAAGCAAATTCGTGTTTTATGAGCCCATGGTGGGGCTCTATAAGGTCATTCCATGTAGATGATTCCTAAACAAAGAATGTTAAAAATTACATCATTATCATGATCATTAAAATGAACAAATCATGAAAAAAGGACAAATGTTACATGCAATTACTTCCAGCAGGCACAGAGTCGCACTGAGTGCTTCACGGTGTTCTACAGTTTATTACGAGTTTTCTACAACATTACTATGAACCTTATGTCCTGTTCATATCCAGTATAATGAATAATAAGCCATTTGGGATTTGACCTGACAGCACTGGAGGGGAAAATAAAACACAAAAAAGCTTTATGTAGATAGTATGTAAGCAAGTGAGTTAGTTAGTTATTGAAGTTTTACTGCCACTTCAGCACATATTTGGCTATTTGTGGCATACGCTTGGTAACATAACCAGACAGGAGGAGGTTGGACAACAGTCCTAAAGAAACATTACAGTTGGTGTTTCAATTTAATGTGCATTAGGAGGTTCAGTATTTTCTCTGGTGAGTTCCCCCCCGATTTTCTCCCTAATTTAGTCGTCTTCCAATTCCCACCCGTCAGTGCTATTCCCCCCTCGTCACGACGAACTGCCAGTCAGGGAGGGTGAAGCCTTCACGTGCTTCCTCCGATACACGTGATGCAAGCCGCCGCCTCTTTTCGAACTGCTGCTCATACAACCTTTAGGAGCGGTGTAACGCACTCGGAGGAGAGCGCTCCCGCCCACCTCTTGTATACATGAGCTCACAGACACCCGTGACTGGACAGTGTCGCGCTGATTGACATGGAGGGAGAGCGTATGCGGCCCCTCCCACCCTGAGAGCACAGCCAATCTTGCTCTCTGGGCTCCCGGCTACGGGCAGCTTTAGCATCACCCGGATTCGAACTCGCGATCTCCGGATGATAGGGCGAACGCGTTGTGCGCCACTTGGGAGCCTCTGGTGAGTTCTTTTCAAAAAGCTCTTTCAGGTTCTTTTCTTGAAAATATGATTGTCTGATGCGGTTGAAAGCCAGGCAATCGGTGAGGATGTGTTTTATTGTTAGTGAGACGTTTCATGCTTGACAAGTTGGTTCTTCATCGCTTGTTAATAGTAATCTATGGGTTAGATTTGAACGACCTCTACGGCTCCTCGTGTAGATGGTCTGATTTGTTCTAGGGAGGCGTTTGTAATTAGTCCTTTTATTTAATAAAGGTTGAATTTCATGAAGTTTGTTGTTGAGATCTTGATCCCATTCTTCTTGCCATTTAAATCTGATGAAGGTTTTAATCGCTCGGAATATATCCAGAGGTGGGATTATGTAAGCAAGTAATATAAAGTATGGCCAAGTGTGGCCTTTTTATACATTTACCCACAGCAATGCTGCGATATTTCTGTCCACACTACAGAAAATAAAAATTTTCACCTTTCGTGGCTTGAGATACAAACACCACAGCACCAGGAGAAAATTTAGACTCATCGAGAGTAAAATGTATTTGCAGATGCACACGCACATACACGTGCACATGCACACACGGCCTCGGATCTCCAAACTGAAAGATGAACTTTGCTGATTTCGTAAGTCATTTGCAAGAAACACAGTGCTTGTGGGCAGGAGTGTAAAGACATGATCAGCAGCACTCCTCTGAGAACATAATTAACTCTGCTGACAAATGATGCCATTTGACTTGGATCAGAGCAGCAATATCATGTTACCAAACCAATTTCAACATTAACTAGATTGTACGGAGGGAGAGAGCGTACCGATCCGGTTAGCGCGCAACTACAAACTTCACCCTGCTGAACACTAAAGAAACAGAGCAGATGTCTGTACAGTGCTTTCATCATTTCTTCAGCACGATGTTACATCATCGTCTAGGTCCGAACCAAAAACCCCATGGCATTTCAACCTGATTCACTGTGGTTACGACATGGCTGATGAGCTGCTTCCTCATCAGTAGGACGACAAACAGAGCAACACCACAAACTTGTTCACACAGTGAAGCACTGTAACCATGTACTAGAAGCAGTATGACATCTTTCAACAGCCTAGTTGTAACAAAATAAGTACAAGAACACGATTAAGCCAACCCAGGACTGTGACGTTTCACAGCTCGGGGGCTTGTTTATATTTACATACTTGACCACTTGAAAGGTTCAGTGCCTCTTCTCCTACCCATAAGCCTCTGCGCAAAAACACTAGAGGATTTTTACATCTGCTGGTGACGATTCCTGTTTAAAAACTTGCTCTCATTGGCTAATACGTCACAGGATTTTAAATCGCTACTCCCTTCACACTACAGGATTTCAGTTGCAAATATCAAGCACGCAACATCTGCGATTCAAAATTGGGGAGTTTCCGATCCACTCAGGGGGAATAAGCCCCTTTGCGTCATTATGTCTGAAAACCCCTTACACTACAGGATCTTTTAGGCCAATAATCAACCCCAACTTAGGTTAAGCCCCTGCGAAAATCAACCCAAAGCCAGCTTAAGGGTTCGTATCATATTGGATCAAAACTTTAAAGTCATGTTCTTTAGAAGAGGGAGAGACACTTGCCTGGAGAAACAGCCATTACTGTGTGACAGTGCAGATTCAAGGTTACAAGGCCAGGAGCAGCGAGGACAGGCCACGGGACTAGAACTTAAAGCGCAACAGCTTAATGATTGAAAGTCTTGTAACAAAGTCAAACGTCAGTCACTGCAGGCTTTTAAGACGCCACAGAGGAAGTGCGTAGCATGGCGTCTGAACACTAGTTGATGTTATAGCCTCATTATAGCCAGATAGATAGATATGTTCAATGTAGTAGTAGAATTTTAGTAGCAATTTCGCAGGATACTAATGCTGCTTGGGTTTAGTCTGTTTATATTCAGCTTGTTAAGTTTAACAAAATCACATCTGTGGAATAATACACTACACTGCCTCGAAGAATCAGTTTCCTTGATGTTCTATCAAAAAATCATTCCACTCTTACTGACGATCCATGGTGCTTTTACATGTGTATATTTCTCCCAAATGCACCTGCGGTTTGATGTCCCAACAATCAATAAAAATGCAGTTAATCAAAGGCATCCAGCATCCAGTCTGCTACATGTATGATAATAGTTGTGTGGTTGTACTGTACAAGTACTGGCAATACCTACGCTACTTTTCGAGCACGCCTAGTGACAATCACACTCATTGTTATTAACATTTCACCCACTTCTAACAAAATCCATCCACAAACAACATGCTACCAACCGACAGCCCACAAAACACTGAAAGGGGCCGCATTCTAGCCTCGAACTGCGTGTGCCATGTTCCAACCTGTCGCAGCATTGCTGGATTCAAAAGTGAAATTGGACTGCACTGAGAATTCAACACACTTGGCTCCTGATCAAACCTGCTCCTCTTTTTCCATTCCATAATTAAATAATGCTGGACTATGATTCTATGATAGGCCATCAAAGAAATGATTATTCCGTCTTTATATTGCTGGTACGCAACGTTTTTCTGCCGAGACGGATTCCGTAGGACTCTTTGTGGTGGGCGGAGCCAATTGACAGCAGTCATGCCAATGCATATCAGTGTGCTCTGCTTTTACTTTTACACACCGGTAGATCTCAGTGCTGTACAAAGGTCAGCTTACAGAGCCTTCAGGATAGTTCATTCTGAAGTTAAACTTCCAGGGCTGAAAATATAGCATATCCAGAGCTGTTCAACAGACAATAAAAAAAGGAGGTCTAGTTTACATATTTCAGCAGTAATGCAATAAGAGGTGCGGTGCTGTGTGCACAGACAGGCAGACAAATCCATAAGTATCGACTATTCTCGTAATTTTGCGTCTGTACACCAAAACAATGGATTTGAAATGAAGCAATCAAGAGGTGATTGGAGTGAACACCTTCAGCTTTAAATCAAGGGGTTTAACAGAAATATTGCAGGGGTTCAACTGTTCAGGAATTACAGCAAATTGAGCCATTCAGTGGCTCAAAACTAACTGGTAACACTCAAGAACAGAAAGGTCAGATTAGACTTTCTTTGATAGAAAACATCTTAAACAAAAACCTGCTCAGTTCTGGATCAAGATTCTTTGGACAGCTGAAGACAAGATTAACTTGTACCCGAGTGATAAGAAGAGCAGGGTATGAAGAAGGAAAGGAAAGTCCCATGATCCTACACATATCTGCCAAACACGGTGGAGGCAGTGTTTTGGCATAGGCATGTACGGCTGCTAATGGAACTGGGTCATACGTTTTGCTCATTCCAACAAATGCTGGTTGCAAAACTGACGGGACAGCTCTTCACAGTACAGAAGGATAATGACCCAAAACACCACAAAAGTGGTTTCTTAATGCAAAGAAATGGAATGTTCTTAAATGGCAGTGTCACTCACCTGACGGAGCATGATGTTTCATTACTGAAGACAAAATGGAAGGCAGAAAGCCCCACAAACAAGCAGCAACTGAAGGCGGCCACAGTAAAGACCCAGCAAAGAATCTCAAGGGAGGAAACTCAGCATTTGGTGATGTCCTTGGGTCCCGGATTTCATTCAGTGCTTCATTGCAAAGGATTTGCATCCAAGTATTAAAAATAATCTTTCCATTCATAATTATGCTAGTTTGTCCCATTACTTTTGAGCCTGTACAAACAAAGGGACTATGAAAATAATGGCTGCTATTTCTAATTAGTTAATTCAATATTTTTATTTAACCCCTTGAATTAATCAGAAAGCCAAGATCTGGTGACTGTGAAGGCAACGAGGTGAAGATTTCATACTCCAACCATTTGGTGACCACTTGTGCCCTACGGATGGGGACACCATCATCCCGGAAGGGACCACTCCCATCAGGATATAAATGTTTCATTATAGGATAAAAGTCATCAAAAAAACTGTCCTTCTTCAAACCAATAATTTTCAACTTTGTTTTACATATAATACAATGGTTCCACGTTGGTTCCACAAAAAGGGCCATGAGGAAGCGACAGTTCCATGGGTGGAAAAGCCATGTTGATAAGAGAGGACATAGGAAAATGGCCAGCTTGGTTCAAGCTGCCAGGAATTATATTATCAGCCTAACTCAAATAATCACTTGTTACAACCAATGTGAGAAGAAAAGTCTCTCAGCATGCATTTAGGTGGATTTGGGTCTTCAATGGTCCAGTTTTGGCTCGCATGTGCCCATGATGGCCTCGGATTCTTGTTCTTGGCTGACAGGAGTGAAAGTTAATTACTGATTCCACAATTCCTGCAGATTTTTCAGGTCCACTTTCAGGCTGACAATCTCCTCTACAACATCCCAAAGGTGTTCTACTGGTTTCAGAGCCTGTGACTGGGAAAGCCACTGAAGAACACGGACTTACGTTCATGAAACCAGTTTGAAAATCAATGCAGGCATGTGATGTAAATGCAGGAGCAATTCAGCAGGTTGCTGCACATGCTCTAGGCCTACTGGAGAACAACACTGCATTACAGAAGCCTTCAGCAGTGACATCATACACCCGTTTGGACATCTGACCAGAGGAACGAGGGCAGGTGATGACCTTCTGCGGGTCAACGGCGCTACAGTAAATACCCATAAGGGGGGGGAGCTACAGTTGTTCCACAATATATGGATGCCTTGAGACAGGTGGCAGTCTGTTGCTGATGGGCCACAATTTTTTTAAAAAGATCTTTCAGCTGTGTATTATGGCCAAGATTAAAGAGTTTACTTTATACTGAAAGAAATCCCCACTTAAACTGTATTTCATTCAAGTTAGACCAAACTCTACATTACAGTCCACAGAACTCAAGTTTGCTAATACAAACCTAAGCAGTTGTGCAGCATGCCAATTTCACCATCCATGCACCAAAACTAATGTCCTACAGAGGAGGAAAAACATTGCCCTAACTCACTTCCTGCTCTCTCCAGGACTGCCCTAACTGGGATCCCTGCCAACAACACAACTTGGGTGCAACCATGGCACTGTGTGGTAGAGCCTCTGAGCAGCAACACTAGTAAGGAGTTTGTTAATCACATGCAGTGCCTGATAGTAATTTGTGGGCTTTAAAACACACAAAATGTAAATATTTGCTAATAGGTTTAGAGCTTTTCTCACGCTCAATCGTGGAAACAAAAAAAAAAGGATCTGAAGCAGGAATTGACTGATGTGCTCACTGTTGCAATAATTAAGATGAAGGAACTAGTCCTAGATTAGCATTTAGATAGAAACACCTCATTCTGAGGGACAGAAAGCAGATGTGTGGACTTTCTCAATGTACAGGAATGAAGCACTGACCACCTGCTTTCATTCACTGTCAATGCAGTTTCCCTTGTTTCTTTATATCTGGGGACTTCCTTTTCATAACCACATGGTATTTGACACTCTAACCCCTTTTAAGGCTGATCACCAGTCGTAACAAGCCAGGACACATGTTATAGCAACCACATAAACTATCATCCAAAAATATCCAGGTTAAGCTCAATTGATGAAGGAGACGCTTCATGTAGGCCAAACAGAGAGAGTGTGTGTGTGTGTGTGCATGCAAGAAGGGTGGTGGTGGTGGTCAGAAATAGAGAATGTCAGTTGCTCTGCTCTATTTAAAGCTTACAGCCAGTGGGGTCTGTTGTAATTCCCAGCCACCATTTGCCACAGAAGAGGACATGCAACAGTGTCATCTCCATTACAGCAGAGAGAGAAAGAGAGAGAACTGTGTTATACATTTGTTTGAGAGTGTATAAAAAAATAGAAAAAGAAAGCTCATATGGTGTGTAAAGTCCTGCTCCCATCCCACAAGTCCTTCCAAGTTTGTTTACACAGCACTTAAAGGTTATATGAACTGAGCAGTTTAGGAGCCCAGAGCACATGTGTGACTCAGGCCTAAAACTTCAAGTGCGCGCACACACACGCACGCACACACACGCACACACACGCGCACACACACCCCTTCATTATTGGGATCCTCTTTGACACTTAAAATATCCTAGACTGAAAAATGTGGGTTAAATCTCTATACCATGCATGACAAAAGGGAAACTGTAAATTTAGAATAATTTAGATGCATTTATAATCATGTACTCCAGCTGATCGTGTAGTTGGTGGGAGAGCTCACCTTCTTCATAATACCAGTCTTCCTCTTGCTGAAAGTCGTGTACCGCCGCAACTTGTTGTCTATGAACTCCATCTTAATCTTCACTCGCCCGCGTGTTTTTTTGCCCGGCTTTGCTCCAGCGACTCCGCCGCTCAGCACCCCGTAACCCCCAGGTGGAACTCCGGCCTCCTGGCCGATTCCGGTGCCTTCCATCTCGGCTCTCTCCCGCTTCACTCCCCGCCTGCTGCTTCCCGAAGATCCAGCTGGATCGTCCTCGTCTCCCGATTCGGAGTCCGCGTCCGACGCGCTGCATACCTGCGGTACGCCGACTTCTTTGTCCCGGTCAAATCTGGCGGGTATAGCCCCGAGTCCTCCCATGCCGGGCTGAGCAGCGGCCTGAAGTGCGCTCAGCCCGCTGCCGTTCCCGGGTCTTACACCCGGTCTGGAGGAGATCCCAGGCCCGCTACTTCCCAGCATCCCCGCGCTTTCCCCCACACGTCCTGCAACACCCGGGAAAGGACCTCCAGTAGTCACTGCCTGTCCGGCCCGGGCGAGCCCCGTACGCAGTCCGCTGCCGAGCACCACAGAGCCGTGTGCCGCACCACTCGCGCCCGCTGATCCGTTTCCGCTCAGTGCCGACCCAGTCGGGCTGGATAACATCCTATTCATGAGAAAACGTGAGACGCCTAAACGCCGAGCAGCCGTCGGTGGTTGTGTGCGCAGTAAATATTATAGCGCACGCACATTAAACAGATCGAAATGAAAGTAAAACAAACGAACGAATCTGCGCTGTAAACTACCAATGCAAAGTTCTCCCTTTTTTCTGAACTGTTACTGCTGCTGCCCCCGAGAGCCTCCACACCGGCTTCCAGCTCGCATCACCTCCCCGTTTCCCCAAACCCCGTGCTGCTCTCTCTAAAAGGAAAACACCAAGAGCGCCGTCGCGATCAATCCGCCATGTCACTTAGTTCCTACCCTGTACATGTAAACCATCTACCCAAGCCTGGATAAATACACAGCCGCCGTGACCGTCCTCTAGAATCCCTCACTGAGCCAACACTGAGACAAAACCCTGAATTGCGTCCTGATTATTTTGTAAATATTTTGCTGAAGAGACACGGAATCAGTCCGCACAGATCTACTTTCCTCCATATAAAGAGATACAATGTTTCCTTATAAGGAGTTGTCGCTCCATATTTGGTGAGTCACAGTGATGACCTCCGATTGGCTTCTGGGGAAACTGCTCACAAGACGATTGGTCAGAACGGTAAGCTCTTTTGAATAAATACCAAAATGGTTGCGCTCGTGCGAACGTCATCACGGGCACGGGGAGGGTAACTGTCCGTACTCAGGCGCTCATCAATTATTCTGGAGTATGAAGGATACCTTAGGAAGTAACTTCACTCATCAGTAGTGGACACGGGAGGTTTTTATTTATTTAACAATTTAACCTTTGAATTTGAATGTGTGACAGGGAATATTTAGCACATGCCAGTACTCCTTATTAATCTGGTGTCTGACAACATGAATATGCAAAAACCTTTAATTGTGTTTTAATAGCTGAACTGAGATGCAGCTGTTTCCTTTAGAAACTGTTGTAAAGATGCATGAATGCAGAGAAATATACTTTACTTCAAATTGAAATATTTAATGAAGTGTTGTGCGTTGATCTTCTCTGGCCTTCCGTCTGTATTGGGACCTGATAAAAGAGTGTTTAATACACCCCAAAGCTTAAAGAGAAACAGAAGCAGTGGCTCGGTGGGTAGCACTGTCACCTCACAGCAAGAAGGTCCCGGGTTCGATCCCCGGGTGGGGCGGTCTGGGTCCTCCCCGTTTACTCCGGGTACTCCGGTTTCCTCCCACAGTCCAAAGACATGCACGTTAGCGTCTCTAAAGTGGCCCTAGTGTGTGAGTGTGTGTGTGTGCCCTACAATCGACTGGCGCCCTGTCTAGGGTTGTTCCTGCCTTGCACCCTATGCTGCCGACTAGGCACCGGCTCTCCTGTGACCCTAAAAAGGAATAAGCGGTCAAGAAAACTAATGAATGAATGAAGAAGCATGTAACACATGAAGATTATTTATTATTGTAACTTAAAGAGGCCACTTTTTATAGGAGTAAAATACAACAGCAGGCAAGTCTGTCTTCCAGATGCCTTCTGTCTTCCAATTCATTGTCAAAAGAATGCAGTTCACAGTAAACGCCAGTGAATGTTTCATATGAGAAAGCAAGCCTATAGTAATTAATAGACTCAAGCACCACCCTTAAAAGGAAGCTCTGAACCTTTAATTGTATAACCCATACACATTGAGTGCAACAAGATGAGCCAGCCTGCCTGAATGGAGAGCGAAACAGAGACCAGGCTGTTTTGAATTGCATGATTCAGCTATAGGCAAAAGGGAGAAACACCTTGAAAGGGAGAAATGCTGCACGAGAGCCTAGGGCTGTATTTACATGGCAAAAGATACCGGGCTCAAGATGCACACCCATCACTGGCAAACAACACACATCAGTGGCAATAACATGAAAGACAAAAAGCTGTCCTGAACTTTGTGAGCCGTTTTTGCTGACACAAAGACAAGATCTAATTTAGAAAAAAGGCCTGTGATATAAAAATAAACCATAGCAACATAATAGAACAGAATAGAGAGGCCCTGATTCCTACTGCAGCAAAGTATGAAAATGGGTAGATCCAAAAATAGCCTTAGAGAGGATTGCTCAGGAATTCCTGTTTATATCAGTGTTTTTGGACAGATGACAAAAATAGCAAAACAGTTGATTAGAAGCCTAATATTAGCTAATAAATGTTGAGCGTTGGAGAATACATACTCCAAACCATGGCACCCTCTACTGAACAGAACACAACAGTGCACCCATAAGCTGACTTGACCATTCCCACTGTTTCCTTTCATTAGTCAGAAATGCAAATCACTACATCTGTTTACAGCACAAAGGGAGTTGGAAAGGTCCCTACACCTGGCCTTCTTAACACTGTACCTACTCCTTTTCCCACATAACACATAAACCATACCAAAATGTTTGACATAGGGTTAGGATGGTTCATATAAACCACTTTCTGCCTGACTGGAATGGTCATAAATGCCCGTTGAAACCCATGTGACGTTATCAGCAAGACAAATGACCAGGATGAGAACCACACCCAAGATTCCAGGCCTTTTTACACTAATGGGGCACAGAGCCATTAAATATAAGACTAAACTTCCATGGAGACAATTGGGAAACAAGTCATCTAAACCTCTGGTGTTAGATCACCAAAAACACTTTCTTTTGAACAGTCAAATTGGAACACTGCTCAGGATATTTATAACCTCCTTTCTCCGGTACTGCATTGTTTGTGTAATAATTGCGTTCTCCATGAATCTAATTGCACAGGGAACTCAACATGACCTAGTGGTTATATTTGGAGTCATATGTATAGTAAAATCTTGCATAGAACTTTGAACTGAGATATATGAATGTGTAACAAAACAAGTTCATGCTAAATGTCCCAGAGTGCAGTCCATAGTGGGTGTGTGAACTGGAATTCCACCTCAGGACATCCCTTTGAAAAATAACCAATCAGCATTTCTGAATGAGGAGAGGCAGGAACCCTGGCCCATGTCATCACACCTCAGTATAAAGTCCAGAAACTCACAAACATATGTGAGTTGGGAATTACTTCCTTTCACCTCGATCTCAGTCATGCTTTCAACATCCCACATCAGTCTCAGCCAAGTCTCCACCATTGCAAGACTTTAAGGCAGGAGAACTTCAGACCTTCAGTGAAGATAGAAATTGTGCAGAGAGAGTCAAAGCGCTCTGTAAAGTTGCTTTGGGAATGTTCATTTTTAAAAGTGCAATATAAATTGAATTGAACCTTCAGTGTGATTCCTGTTGTGTCCACAGCGCATCATAAGCCTTCTGCCATAATCCGTGGAAAAGCAGATGCAATTCTATGGCTAGAGATTCAGCATAATCTCTGCTAAACTGTGCCATACTGAGGAATATTACTCTGCAATCAATTACTCTGAACATGGCACAACGATAACATCACTCAGAGGAGGTGGTCCACCCAAAGTAAATGATTATGTAAGGAGGGCATTAATCAGACCAAGAGGCCAACGGTAAGGAGGAGCTGAAGAGAGCCACAGTTTATGTGGTTTCAGTTATGGAAGAACAGCAAATAAAAGGCATTATTAAAAAACATTATGAAATCTTATGTCGGGGACTTGAAAAACAAGCAAAAACAGGTTGAGGAGACCAAAACTGCATTGTCATAAAGCAGCTCCACAACTGGTGGATAACAAATACTGCTCACGCACACAGAGCATGGTGATGGTAGCATCGTGTTGAGGGAATTCTTTTTATCAGCAGGGACTGAGAAACTGATAAGGACTGAAGGCCAGTTGAGGGAGTCAAGTACCTGTTTCAGTCTGCAAGAATGTGTGGTGGAGTTTCAGCTTCCAACATGACAATGACCCTAAACATGCAGCCAATGCTTGACAGTGGAATAATCCAAAACCAAGAAGGTGTACATGTTACAAGGACCAGAGGAGTCAGAGCACAGACCTCAACTTGATTTAAAAATCTGTGTTAAGACTTTCATTCATTCATTCATCTTCTTGGCCGCTTATTCCTTTTCAGGGTCAACCCTAGACAGGACGCCATCGTAGGGCACACACACTCACACACTAGGGCCACTTTAGAGACGCCAATCAACCTAACATGCATGTCTTTGGAC
>JAOTRJ010000043.1:19338326-19350705 GCA_028564905.1 Leptodoras praelongus | reverse complement strand
GTGTTTCAGTTTCATTGTCTAACCCCTGTACATTAAGTGTAACTTAAAAAAAATATTTAAAAAATATTTTTAAGAAAGCAGCACAATACGATGAGCTGCAGCCTTTGTCCCATTTTAAAACATGTTGTTTTTATTGGCATTATATCTTACGCAGTTCTGTGGCTGGGTGAATAATATTTTGGTCGATTCATTTTTTTTCAGTTTGCCAGCCATTAGCAGATAGACCAAAAAAGTTCATTCTGGACTCTGGACATGCCACAATTCAAACAGAATAAATGCTATACATATGGGAGTGCCTTTGCAAAACCTTGATTTGAGAAATGAAAGACTTCTCTAAGAATAATAAATATGCAACAGCTTGAGTCAATACGAAATACTGAAAATGAATATTGGTGTCCTTACATTAGACGTAGATGTAAAATATAAAGCGTTTCATGGTTACTGATAGGAGGAGTGAGAGAGAGTCAGAGTGAGAGACAGAGAGAGAGCTCATTCTTCCTGAGTCCGGATCTGGCCCAGCTAACCTCCCTCTGCATCAATGATTCATAAGGCAGCAAGACTGGAGTTTCTAAACTCATCACGGCTAAGACAGACCAGGAAACGCATGCCTATTGTCAGTGGGAATTTCTCTATAAACAGCTCTCTCATTCAATGCAAAGGAAAAAAAAAAAGATAAATACAGCAAGAGGAGGCCAAGCAACTAGTCACAGACTCAAATAAACAAGCTGTCTGGAGAGACATGCCAGGACACAGAGCTGGTGTTTATTTGGATTGCCGCAGCCAGGGTTTGCACTGAAAAGCATTCACATTGCAAGAGCAGAAATATGTACTACATATACTTCCAGACCACAACGTATTTTCCAACAAACTCACCTCATTTATTAGCATTACCAACAATGTTAATCATGAGCACCTTGGACATTTGAATCATTCTCAGCAGGCAAACTCAAGTTTCATCTCTTGATTAGGGCAAAATAGGCCCTTTTCATACACAGATGTATGTAGATGTGAGGTAAAATGTGTTTTTACGGTAAAAAAGTATTTACTTCAGAAACACCAGCATTATAATCATACTGGTAATACTGCTGAGACTGAACTTCAAAGATGCATCAAGAATGACTGGATTACACTAAGTAAGGAAAGAATCCAGGCTTTGTGGAAGAATTTATTCACAGCTGTCAGCGTAAGGCAACGTTAACCAGCGTTAACATTAACAAGGAGTAGCTAGATATGTAGTTAACTGGGAGTGTGTATATATTATTTCCAACTTGTTGATTTATTTTCGGTTCATTCATCGCTTTACAAAATAATATAATTGTGTAAAGGTGAAAGAGTCAGTATGACTTTATGACTTTTGCTAGTGTTACCTGGAGTCGATGTCAAGGTGACAGAACTAAATGCTACTGGTTGATGAGGAGGAATGAAAAGCCAGAAAAGCATCTGTTGGTTGGCTTGAGAGTCTGTCAGTCTATGTCCATACAACGCAGTTGCAGTTTATTAACACTACTTGTACATATACAAGGTCTGTCTGGAAAGTAATGAGAACGAAATTCCCATAAATACTGTAGGGCTTAAGCATGGGGATTTGTGTTAATCTTTGGGAATAATAAGGAATCTCACAGAACCCAGTCAGGGCTGTAGGGTGGCTGTGGAAGGACTGGAATTTTTTTGAGGCAAAAATCCTCTCACAGACAGTGAAGTGTGCCTCAGTGAGTTGTCATGATGGAGGATCCACGAAAAGGTGACTCTGACTGACCTTGAACCTCCATCCCCATGCCCTACAGAGCATTCTCATTACTTTCCGGACAGACTCATCATCTTCAAGTTCCACTACTTTTGATTCTATCTGGTTTTCTTTCACTGTATTGCTGTTGTTGTAGTCGAAAGTAAAGATACCCTACAAAGTTTACATCCGGCAGGGTCCATTAGGAGAAGTCAATTCTAATTTGTATTTAACTCAATGAGATCCCACTGACAACAGTAATCAGGCAAAGGTGTCTATATCCTTAAGATGTTTTCACATGTGAGAATTTTTGAAACACCAATATTTACTAGAGAAACCATGAACAATCCCATGATCTTCTATTTATTTATTGGGTTGAGTCTTTTATTTAAAATGGACTTGGAAACTGACACAACCCAAGGACAAATATGAGCTACAAAGGATTCATGACCTTGCTCAAACTCTAGCAGTCATGAGGTTTAAACTCCCAATTTTCTGATCTCTAAACTTGTAACTTTAACCACGGAGCCACCGCTGAACTCAGACATGCTCAGAACATGGCAATACTGAGCATGAACTTTGAGTTTTTTGGTTAAAAATGGCATACTTGTCAGAGCAGAGGGATAACAAATCTTTTTGTCGGGACACAAACAAAAAAGCCAAAGCACAAGACAGCACGCGATTACGGAACACTGGCCTGTTCTCTGTTATAAACGCACGATATCTGGACTTACCGAAAGCAGTTCTCACAAAGAGGCACCAAATGAAAAGCACATGAACTTCATTTGAGTCCCTGATTCATTCTTGTCTTCTTCTCAACAAGAAGCACTTGTTTATAGTGTCCTGGACCAGCAGAGGTGCAGCCACGTGGCTAACACTGACCTCACTGTCTCACTGCAGCACCAGAAAAAGTTAACATCGTAATTAACATCTCAAGACAGAGAACAGTGTGTTCAAGTGGCAGAAAGCCTACAGCAGTACTGGCTGAGATACCCACTTATAATACATACGACCACTAAGTAGATATTCTGGTCTCTTTAATAGCAAGTGTACAGTAATATAGATTTTTTACTAAAAAACTCAGCTTCATCTGTAGTATTCTTCATGTTCATGTTCATGGTTGTATGTTTATAAGACTATCAAGTAAGATATATTTCAGTACACTCTGCAATTTATATTTTTTTTACAGTCATATAAATAGACTGTGTGGGATGGCGCTATGGCAGTATGATGTCCACTCTTTAACACTGCTGACACACTGCTGTTCCTCAGTATTCTGCTCCATTTTCAGCAATACTGTCACATAGCTGAAAAATTCAGACACGTGTGGAGGACTGATGTTACACTAACCAATAGTGGAAAAACATAAAAGACACATTCTCTAGGGACAAAAGAAAAGATGCTCAGGAGCACACCAACTTGTGTGATCCAGTAATGCTGAGCTCAGATCCTGCCATCCAAAAACCCAGCCAACTCAGCAGTCCTGCTAGCTGATGACACCTGGAGTCTCCACATATTGTTCTGAGCAGCAGGGAGGTAAACTCAAGCAGCTATATGCAGAAAGAATCACTGAAGATACTATTAAAAATAATGGGCTCTGCTGTGGGGCCCAGCAGTTTGTACTGGTGCTACGAAGCAAGGAGTCAAAACAATTCCCCTTAATCGTGGCCATTTATTCTTTTTAAAAAGTCCATCGATTTGTTGCTGAAAAGCTTTTACTTCTCACGGTTATTTGTTCTGCAAAAGCCACAGCATGACTCCATTTGTCTCTAGACTCTAAGCTCCTTGTTTCTAGCAGCATGGTGCTCCCATCATGCATTGTCGTCTCATTCTCAGCACTGCATGTTGGAGGCCATCTGTCCAGAACAGTGTTATTTCTATCGTGCTCTATACCCTACACTTTCCATCTTATGAACCGGGATTTTCCTCTCTGCATCCCCCACCAGCACCGCCACCCCTACTCTAATTTCCTGGACACCAACTGTTGAGGTCAGCAAGAAGGCCAGGGTTTCAGAGCCTTGGAGACATCACTCAATGCTATTAGCTCAATTAAAGAAGCTAAACAGGTGAAGAAAAACCTCATCTTACCAGTCGCAGCTGGCAAATTGCTCAGCGCTATTCTAAACTCCAATTTCTAAACTTTCAGAGACTTAAATGCAAAGCAAGGCCATGTGCTCATGCTGTGAACGTCATTGCTTGCCACAATGAAATGCCTGAATGCATGCAATCCTACAAATTTGTGTTGCACAGCAACCAACAGAAATCTGATATGATGGCTGTACAGTGAAGTACCAGAAAAACTGGTACATAGCAATGCCACCTATGCAGATCCACCAGAGTGTATATAAAGCGATAGATTTTTTTTTTCAGTTATATAAGGGATTATTTATTATTGCACTATCCAGTGTCACCCAAATGAGAATGGGTTCCCTTTTGAGATTTTTTCCTCTCAAGTTTTATCATCTGAGGGAGTTTTTCCTTGCCACCGTGGCCCCTGGTTTGCTCATTAGGGATAACAGTTAGGGACAAAACCTATAAGGTATGTCCTAATTCTATGTCTTGAAAAGCTGCTTTGAGACAATCTCCATCGTTAAAAGCGCTTTCGAAATAAAGTTGAATTGAATCGACATCTGTGGAAGCTTCTACATTTCTTTCCACTGTGAGAATGGCAAGTTATCATGATTTTGTGGTTTTCAATGTGGTTTAATAGTTGGATCTGAGTATGGGTCATAGCACTTCAGACATAGAAGCAAAGTTTGGATTTTTATGTTTGAGCATTTCAAGGGTGTACCGTGACTACAAGAATTGCAGCAAAAGCGCAAACTTACAACAGCAGCATGGCTGCAAAAAGTCTCTGGGTGAACGTGAGGTGATGGGTGATGGCAAGAATAGTATCACATTCTAGGCGTACAAGACTGCATCGAGTAACATCAGAATTCCATGCTGGGGCCTCAACAAACATCAGCGTAAGGACTGTGCAACGTTCCCCACGTATTAACTGGTATACCAGTTTTTTCTGGTACTTCAGTGTACATCTGTACACACATATATGAGATGGTCCCATGCAGATACCTTAAAGATGTGCACTTCCCAAAAACCATTTATTCCCATGACTCAGTGGATAGTCTTACCCCGATACTGTAAATTTATACCCAGCTGCTGCTATTATCATAAAGACCGTGCACCTATGCTTCATCCCAGCTCACTTCGTGCTGTTTGCTTTTTCTCTTTAGAACTGTTTACTGCATGATTTATAATCACAAAGAAGAGGATGGATTCCCTTTTGAGTCTGCTTCCTCTCAAGGTTTCTCCCTCGTGTCTTCTCAGCAAGTTTTTCCTTGACACTGCTGCTTCTGGCTTTATCGTTATGGATCTAAATCTAAATATGGATGCCTGCTTTGTAATGGGGAATATTGTTAAAAGTGCTATACAAATATAATTGACTTGAAATGAGGTTCTTACACAAGTATGAAATTGAATGTACTAGTGAAGCAAATTGAATCGAATGTACTAGTGAAGCAAAATCCTACATTTGGAGATTAAATAAGTAATCTAATTTCAAACTGGCTACAATTGGATCTTATAATGATCTTATGGTAAAGGCCCATAAGAAATATTTTTTTAAAAATGTCTTGGGAAACCTCAAGCGAATTCTCTTTATCTCTTCTGCAGACTGCAGTATTTACAGCAATGTAGAAAGAGAGACCTGCTTCCTGCAAGAGCTGTGATCTATTGCCCCTCCTCTCATGTTGTGCTGCCCTGCAAAACCTGTGAACATTCAACATTTCAGCATTTTGTTCCACAGGGAAATAATGCTCATGTTTCCTGCCACAAACTAAATTAAAGCTAAAATGGAAACGCAGAGATCTAGGGGGAGGGGAGGGGCGAAAGTGAAATGTGCTGGTAATCGGTCGCTGGGGCTCTTCACGCAGGAAAGTTTGCTCTAGAAAGAGCGAGGTCATTTCTGTCCAGTCGAACCTAATTAATCTGTGTTTCGGGGAGTTAAAATACGAGAAAGTCTATTAAGATACAGAGCCCCCGGTTGAAAGAAGCACTTCTGTCAAGTTCAGAATGTGACAGTACTTTTGGGGCCCCTTTTCATTACTGTTTTCACCATGCCCTCATCAACCTCCACTCACCACTTGAAAGCGCTGTCAGCAATTGATGTCACATAAGAGACCACTCAGCGAAGAGCTGATGTTTCAGGAGACTGACTTTTTACAGATATTTTCAAAAAGAAAGCTCTAACTCCTGGCATGAGGCTTCTAGCTGAAGTGATTTTGTTGATTCGTAAACCATATCTCTTCAACAGATAAAACTGGTTGATATATAAAATCCAATCTAAAGATAGGCAATAAAATGTAGCATGTGGTACGTGTTTTATTGCTCATAATCGCACATATAACCAGCTTTATCTGCATTTGTATGATTTCAAGGTTAAATAACATCAGATAGCAAAACCTTCTGCCCAGCCTCTGCTCCTGAACTTTTCCTTTATATTGATACGCTCTCTCATTACTGCCATTACCCGATGAAGATTTGCAATGGCTCTTAAAATTGTGACATGTTTCCCCTGTAGGGAAATGCCACGGGCATGTTACAACACTTCTACAACACCGCCTTGGTATTAAATACTGTACAGCTGATACCATCCCATACTCTTCCAGCCATATGTTTTTAACCAACACTGTGCTGAATGACAAACACTAATATAATCCCCTTAATAAAATCAGCAACAGTTAGGACTGGTAAGAGGGTGGCAGCTAGTAAATAAGGGGCTTTAGGGCTCCGCCCCCATCAGGTTATCCAGAGAACAAACGCTGCATAAACACATTAAACATAAGTTAATTCTATATTGTAAAATACTTTTTAATACTTTATAATTATAAAATAAATTTAGTCATACTATGTGCCTGGTCGTCATGTTAGTATTTATTCAAAAATGTTTTCAAAAATAGATTTGTATTTTATTCATTTCTGTGTGAATACATACAGTTCCAGAGCGCGAGGCACCAGCCACAGAAGTGACTATGCAGAGCCTTCATCTTTTGAAAAGCAGGTGACCTGAGGCTGCTCTCTAATTGGTTCCTTCAGATCTTCAGAAGGGATGCAGGTGTGTACGCCCTGACCACTTTTGTCAGTAGTGTATCAGTCTTATCTTGATTTTTTAGGACCTCATGTGATGGGATGATTCTCAATGAACTGTTAGTCAGCTCATTAGTTGACCAGGAGATGAACCAGCAAGTTTTCAAGTTGGCGCTGCATTTCTTGTCCATGAATGAAAATCCAGTTTTATCATTACAAAAACAAAAAAACCCTTTCATAAGGTGCTCAGCTGACGAAAAGAATAAAAGGATAAAGAACATTGGACTGGATCGACCCAGTTCAGTTCATTAAATGTTATTATTTTCTAATGTTTCATATACTGTTGGTGCTTTTAAATGGGTTAAATATTGCTTTGTATGGGTTTGGTGGTGTTATACTTAAATTATTGATAATAATCCCACATTAACCTTTAAAGTTTCAAGTTAATACTTGGTAGGTCCCCCATGGGATCAAGGATGGAACGTTGCACAGTCCTCACACTGATGTTTGTTGAGGCCCCAGGATTGAATTCCGATGTTACTTGAGGCTGTGTGGTACACCTATCTTGTGAAACGATTCTTGCCAGCCGGCACTGGCCACGTTCACGAGTCTTTTTAAGGCCACACTGCTGTCATAAATTTGAGGTTTTGTTGGAATTCTTGTAGTCACGGTACACTCTTGAAATGCACATATGTGAAAATCCAAACTTTGCTTCTACCTCTGAAATGCTATGTCTCATTTCACAAGCTCCAACTATTAAACAATGTTGAAAATTACATCCGCCATTCTCATGGCAGAAATAACTATAGAAGTTTCCATAGCTGTCTGTCGCTTTATATACGCACTGGTGGATATGACGTGCCAACCAATGATGTGCCTAGTAACAGACATAGTTTTACTTCTTAAAAATGGCAAAGTCTTATCCCAAATATTGATGGTTTAGGTAGTTATAGTTCTCCTGAATAATAGTATTTTCTGAGAGGTGTGGAAACACATGCAGTCGCATTGCTACTTTATAGCTCCAGGTTCCTTGTTTGATCTCCTGTGTTCATACAGGGTTTCTCCCCATTCTCCTGTTTCCTCCTACATCCCAAAAACAATTGAGTAGGGGTATCAGGTACACTTAATTACCCCTCGGTATGAGTGTGTGTGAATTGTGCCTTGGAATAGACTGGACTCATATCCAGGGTATACATTCACTTCTTACCGTGTCATCCCTATAAAGCGACTGCTGATGATGAATGAATGAATCAGTATTTACTAGCACCCTATAATTATGTTTTCAAATTAAAGTTCTGGGAAAAAATGATATCCCTTTAACTTTATATGAGCATCTCACAAGGTCATAAACAGTTTAATTTGTATGTAAGTCTCACGTTAATTTCATTACACATTTTTCATCTGTGGTTTCTGTTACTTCTCCCTTTGTTAGTATTACATTGTAATAAAATATAATATAGTACTTAATCATGGCCATAAAATAAAAAAAGATAACTCACATGTTAAAAAAAAAATACTGTCAATTATATTCAGGCAAATCACATGCGTCCTAATGCATTCTGGATTTTATGCAGCACAGATATATGTCAAGACTGTAGACCGCAGTGTGATAAAGCAACAACTTTCCAATCAGTTCCAGACAAAGACATCAAAGCAGCCGAGTGTGATCGTGAACTAAGGGAACTCTGTTCAGTCCCTGCTTTATTCTTTGCGCTACGCTTTCGTGCTCTTCAAAGAAAAACACAAAGGAGACAGAAAGGTAGAAAACAGAGACTACTAATAGCTACACACATACTTAAAACACAGAGAGAGAGAGAGAGAGAGAGAGAGAGAGAGAGGGAGGGAGAATATGACCTGGTTTCATGAGGTGTAGGGAGTATAAGGGTGTTCATTCTCCTTTCTTTTGTTGGTTGCGTGTAGAGAGAAGAGGAGACAGGAAGAGTTCACTGAGTACTGTGCCCAAAACCCAATCTCTCCGACACAGGAAACCAGGATGAAGTCATTCCACAAAAATGCCACAATCAGACAGCCAAGGTCAAAGGGAGCTGAGCAAATATCTATCCCAGGGTATAACCTAATCACAGCACAGCTATAAAGTTATTCTGCATTCTGCTCAGGTATCCAGGTATGTAGCTCAATGCCTATTGCAAACAGTAGTTTAGCATTAAATCCTCACAGATGACATTAAACACTGAAATACCAGAAAAACTGGTATAGCAGTTAATACTTGGTAGGTCTCCTACAGGATCTTAGAGGGAATGTTACACAGTCTTCACACTGATGTCTGTTGAGACCCCAGCATTGTATTCCAATGTTACTTGAGGCAGTGCTGTACGCCGGTCGTCTGAGACGATTCTTGCAAACCGACGCTATTCACGTTCACCCAGAGTCTTTTTATGGCCACGCTGCTGTTTGAGGTTTTGCTCAGAATTCACAGTACACCCTTGAAATGCTCATACGCGAAAATCCAAACTTTACTCCTACCTCAGGTAGCATTGCTATGTATTTTGTATAGGCTCTAGTTATTCTGGAACTTCAGTGTATGACAAGATGCACAGCAACGAATTCCTCTTAAGCTGTGCATGATGCAATGGCAAAAAGTCTGTAAAATGCATGAGGAAATTATTTCCTAAGTGCATTTATGCTTCAGTTGCACTTTAGTTTAGTAGGGAAATTCCTCAGAATGTCAAAGCATAGGATGATGAAGAGGCAACCATGCAGAGCGAGAGAGAGAGAGAGAGAGAGAGAGAGAGACAGAGAGAGAAAGCACTCCTGGGCTCTATCTTGCCCCAGTTCCAATGCAAATACAGAGTAATACTGACACTAAGTAACTGTCTCCATGTCTGTCTGCAATATAAGCCAGTCAAAACAGCAAATCCCAGGACAGGACACATACACAAACAAATGCACTTTCATGAAAACAAAAAGAAAAGCAGACATGCATGCACGCACACACACACACACTAGACATACACACCAGACACACACTCCTAGGTTAATCACACTTACCATCACAATTCCTACTCTCTATAAAGTTGTACGACTGATGACAGTGTGGTACATTTTTGTTCAGATTTATATGACCTTAGTAACTTTATTATTATTTTATTTTATTTTATTATTATATAGCATAATTTGAGGTGGATGAGAGTGCTCAGGTCACTGGGAGGTCAGGCTGCTTAAGCACCATCACACCAAGTCCATGTGCTGAAAAATAAACCTACAGCTCCACAGCTGCCGGCCTTCTTCCCTGATACCACACACACACACTCACTCTCACTCTCTCTCTCTCTCTCTCTCTCTCTCACACACACACACACACACACACAGCCTAATCCTGTACTAAATCACAACTTGCAGTTTCACTATCAACAATCCACCACACACACACAGATGAAAGAAAGGCTGATGCCATATGCCCCACTGAAGTATCTGTACATTGCATATTTTGCTAGTTAAAGTCTTCAAAAAAAGATCCTGGAGACACAGTCTGCTTTACTGTGTGGTAATTGAAGTTAAGGTCATTGTGGTGCAAAATGGCCTCATAGTAAGTTATATACCTGACTGCTCTGCACTGGTGCAAGGCTGAGAGACAGAAACGACATAATCATGGCTGTGGCTAGACACTGCACAGCTGTCAGCTGTGGCAAAATCACTTCACTTAAAAAATGCTAAAATTATAACAGTTTTGTGCGCCTACAAGCCCACCCACACACACACTTCCACACAGACCCAACTGCCGTGACCTTGACTTTTATTTCTGTGTATACACTGGCACTCCTGCACAGCATTTACAGCAGAAACGTCAGTGCCGTGTCTGTGTACAATCACTGAGTAACGAACAGCTACAGTGAGCAACAGGACTTCATGTCCATCACCATCCCAGTAGAGTGGATGTTCCCTAAAGGGCCAGGTGGGGTGTGAGTGGACTCTGTGAGTCAAACCCCGTCAGGGATGATATGGCACACAACAGATCCATTACCAGCATTCCTCCGAGTCAGAACACACAGCTGGGGTTCAGTGCGTAAACAGGAAGGTGATGCAAAAAGGCAAATGACTTTCAACCTATGACGGGAATCAGTACTGCGTGATTGAGAACTCAGAACAAAAAAAAAAAAGAGAGAGATCATCAGAAAACTAAAAATCTTTACAGGTACATCAGAGTCAAAGCGAGTAACAAAGCGAGTAAAGTCAAGGCGGTAAAAGGTGCAAGGGAAATGCTCATAAAATGACATTAATGAGAGGAGGAAGGAGATGGAGGAAGGAAAGGGGAGCATGGAAAAAATGTTATCAGAAAAGGCTGGGGTGTTTAATTAAAGTGATTAAAACAGCAGGACTCATTTGCTTTTGCGCTGCATAACACGTTCACCCGCGAGTGTAATTGCTCCTCATTGACACATGGCACGGAACATTCTTTGCATGCTGAACACTGCGTCAGACAAAAGAAACTAACCTAACACGACACACAAACACACACACACGCACACACACACGAGCTACAGAGCTTTCTGCTTCCTATAAAGATTTCCATCCAGAGATCAGAGTGGTTAATTATACAGAAAGCGCAGGTCACTGTGCCACAGGGTACACTAGAGGATCTCACAAGTTTAATTCAGCAGATAAATAGGAAGAGAAATATAGAATTGACCAACTGTTGTTAGCTGGAGCGTTTTTGTAAAGCCTGTGTGTGTTTTCAGAGATTCACTCTAATCTGTACCAGACTCACGGTTGTTTATTCCTCTGCAGGGAACCGTCTCAAACTCCCAAAGCAATCAGAACTGCCTGGAACATTAACAGACCTCTAAAAGGTGGTAAAAATAGTAATGTATTTGCCGCTCTTGAATTTTTCTTGTTTCATTACGTAAACAATGCTGTGTGTCAGACTCAAGGTTTAATGAAGATGCAGAAACACTTCCAAGTTGGTAAATGTTCACGTTAGCCATGTGAACCGTTTAACCATCTTAAATCATCGGTGCGACTCTTCCAAATCGCCAAAAACATTACTATTTACTTTAAACGTTGCTTTGCTTAAGCTTAATAGGCTCTGGCACTTCCAAAGCTCCAAATGCCATATTTCATAAACTTTGCATAAATCACTTCGGCAAGCCTTCGTGAGTTTCGTTGCTCTGTTTTGAAATCACAGCACCGTTAACATGACAGGCTTCTAGCAGTCTGTTCAGAGCCGCTAAATATTTACCCTGCCATGTTCACTTAAATCTTGAAACAGCAGACGGTCACACACTGTTAGCTTCGTATATAAACCAGCTGCATGAACCATACAGAAATGAACTCATTTTTGCCTTTTAATGTAGGAGTGACAAAACTATTACCATAATAAGCAATGAGCCATGACCCATAAAATATACATGTTAACATAGGTCCAAATGTGGCTTGAAATGAACAAATGAGGGTAAAATTCTGCACTTGAGTAATCTGACAGGCATTTTTTTTCCAGGTATCTTTATAGTGCTACTCTTCTAGTATAATGTAAAAGTTATATAGTCTATACTTTCAATTGATTTTCTAATACATTCATCCACTCAGCTTCAACCCTGTTTCATGGCAGAACTA
>JAOTRJ010000043.1:19222350-19232561 GCA_028564905.1 Leptodoras praelongus | reverse complement strand
AAAACTGTGCTCTTACCCTGCTAATTGAACCTTCACACTCTGCTCTTACTGGTGCAATGTGCAATTAATGAAGATTAGCCACCAGGCTGGACCAATTTAGCCATGAAACCTCCCACACTAACATGACAGGTGTTTCAGTTTCATTGTCTAACCCCTGTATATGCCGTATATCTCTTGGTCTAGTTCAGCACACACAACCACAATCTCCTGATGTGCAATAAATATAAAAAATATGACAGTTCAAATTAAATTATGAAAAAAATGAATTAACTAATTAAGTATGTACAAAACATTAACAACAATCCAACTAAAAAGAATGATTGTTCATGAAGAGTGCTGGCTTGCCATAGTGTCAGTGTGCACAAGAATTCACAAATGTTAGCTGGACAGAAAAAAATACACTACGGTAATACTAGCTGGAACACAACTGACATTGATACTCATGAAAATGTGTCTGCTTGAAAATAAACATAAATCTTAAATTCAGTTTTGGTTATCCAAGATGGCACTGCAATAGCTATACATGCCCTTCAGATCCCCACTCATGCTTTTTCTGAAGGACTCCAAAATATACTTATAAAAGCAGCTTTGGATGTGTTCTGCAAGAAGACTTCTCTCACCTGATCATGAGAAAGGCTAAAAAAGGAAGTCAGTACTCACCAGCACTTTAGGGGTGGGTGGAAGGCCATTAATCGCTGGCTTCTGTAAGCAGACAATAAAATATTCTTCTCTAGAGTAGTGTTAACATTAGTGTCAAACATTTTCTATTGCTAAATCGATATAGCTACACAAATGAAGTTATTAAAATGAAGTATTGGTTTCCCCAACACTAGTTGGAATAATTTGTTCATAGCCAATATGTAAACATGCTTCCTGGTTGATGACGTAACTGGTGGTGTCCCATTTCCTAAGTAAATGTTTCAACCCCTACCACTTCTGACTCTGTTCTGAAGGGCCACTGAAGGGCCAGGCAAGGGCACAACAAAACTAGAGGTAGGACTAAGATAAGGGAATTGGGACTGGGCCTTTCACTTCTCCTATTCTCCCTACATATACACACTTACAGGGAATTCTTTCTTCTCCTTCCTTTGTGGCCGACCCGGGGGTGATTTAGGAGTGTCTCCATTTAAAGTGCCCTCAGAGTCCTCACCTATTGAGACAAAAGAACAGAGAGAAAGAATATGAAATTACACTAAAAAATAGGGTAGGGAAGTTGAGCAAGGAGAGGAAAAAAGGAAATGCAACTGAAGCAAACAGACAGCCATGGTGATGCAGTGTCTTACCTACTGGCTTGAAATGAAGAGAAGCTTGGAAAAGACAAGTAAACACAAGTGAAAGGATGTTTAGAAAGAGTCGTAGAGTTCTAGTGTCCAAAAACCCGAAGATAGAATTCGTAAGGAGAAATACAAGAACAGTGCAGATAGAATACCAGCAAAAAGGCTCACTAGTCAAGAAGGAAAAAAAAAGTGTTGTTCTAGTGAAAGTCCATAGCTCTAAACTGTTGGAATACTTGGTAACACACATTTTAAAATCAGAGATCACATGTATGTATGCAAGTACCATGTTCTGTGGTACGTGATAACAGTGCAGGGCTGTTCACACTAGCAGAGAGGTCATGTTGCATCTGTTCAATCCTGTTGCCTCTTTCTGGTGTGCTCTGTCTGCGTGGTGCTTGGACCAGGCCATTATCTGAGCCCGGGAACCGCTTAACTGTTGAAGAGCCATCACTCAAACTCACTTCATCAGACGAGCTGAAAAGATGTGGCTGGCAGTGGAAAGGACAGTGCACAGTTAATACTGATCCCAATAAACACACAAAAAACACACACACATACATACACACACAGTACATATAAAGTATAAACACACCAAAAAAAAGCTGGGACAGAGGAAAAATGAGACTGAAATCTTTACATAAGTAATACTGGAAGGTTCCACAATTTGCAGCTTAACTGGTAACAGGCGAGGTCATCAAGATCGAGTATAAAAGGAGCATCTACCAAAGGCTCCGTCTGGATGGGTCGTGGTTCACCACTTTGTGCCAAACTTGGCCAAGGGCAGAAACCACTGCTTAATGACCATCGAGCCCTCAGGCGATACTTACTAAGAAACTGTCATGATACCATGATGGACATAGCTACATGGGCTCGGGAGTACTTTGTAAAATCAAGTTCACTTAACACAGTCTGCTGCGGCATCAAGAAATGCAACCTGAAACTGTATAGTTCAAAGAGGAATATATTAATACTGCACAGAAACGGCAGAGAGTTCTCTGAGCCCAAAGTCATCTGACATGGACTGAAAGATGGTGGAAATGTGAGTCCACGTTTCAGCTTGTTTTTGGAAAAAACAGACACTGGATTTTATATGCCTAATGATGAAGATGAGAAAGACCATCCAGACTGTTACCAACGAAAAGTGCTATGATCTGTAATGGCATGGGAGATCAACATATATATGCGAAGGTACCACTGATGTGGAGACTTATATTGGTATTTTTGTGAAACATATGCTGCCGTCCAGACAACATCTTTTCTAAGGAACTCCATCTCTATTTCAGCAGCACAATGCCAGACCTCATTCTGCATGAGTTACAACAGCGTGGTGTTGTAGGCATAGTGTGTGTGCGCTTGACAGGCCTCCCTGCAGTCCAGATCTGCCTCCTACTGAAAATGTACGGTGCATCATGAAGAGGAGAATCAAACAACAGAAACCTCAGACTGTTGAGCAGCTCAAGTCTTGTCTACAGAAAAAATGGGCAAAAATTCCAATTGCAAAACTGCAACAATTAGTATTTTCAATTCCAAAAGAATTTAAAAATATAATAATAATAATAATAAAAAAACACATTGTGACCCAGTGTTAAACATGTCTTTGACACACACACACAAACAAACAAACAAACACACACACAAGAAATGTACCTTAGGGGGAAGAGGTGGTGGCACACCGTGTTTTAGAGTGGATCTGGAGAAGTAAAGTGTACATGAAAGAGAGAGCATTGATGTGGGTGTTTAGGGTCTGTAGCTGTTTGGACTTGTGTGGTATGTGTATGTTACATACATATATTTTAGAAAGAATGTTTATGCATTCATTTTCAAATGCGTCTTACAGTCCATCTATAATTACATCATGACCATGAGTATAGTATAAATCAAGCTTCCAAACTTACATCTCTACGTCATCAAAGGCATCCTCTAGTGGAGTCATCTGTCCGCTAGGGTGAGATTAGGAAAGGAGGGAGGAAAGGAGCAAAAACAAATGAGAAATGAAGACAGAGAGGAAACTTGTTTGTTAATAAATATATTTATAATAAATGTTATTAAAATATAAATATATTTATAATAAATGTTATAAAATGCAACTCTTAAGCTTGATTAAAATGTACCAAATGTATTAAATTAAAAGTATTTTATTTCCCATGATGCCCCAAAAACTGCATTTTAGAGATTCACTTCTGAAACTTTCCATTCAAAGAACATACTTGTTCTTTTTTACAGATGTTTGACCAAGGCCATGCAATTGGCCCACCATTCACAATGGGCTAACTAATATAAGAACTACAGGGAAATGCAGCAAGACGCCACACACAGTGGTGTAAAAACTCTAAGCATTTACAGAAGCACAGCAACTCATGAGCATCTTTTTTTTTATTACAAACACACACACACACATCTAGCTTTACCGGATGAACAATTCATCCTCCACGCTTTTCAGGAGGCTCCTTGAGTTGAAAGATGAACAGCAACAAGAAAAGCAAACAGAAGAAAAGAACAGAGGCAGTCAAAGCAATGGGAGTAAGAGCAAGCCAGCAAGACAGTCTGGAAAAAGTGAGTTCAGATGTACAAACCTAGCAGGTTGGCAAGTGCAACACACGCACACGCGCACACACACACACAGATCTGTGATTTACCAGTGAAAGGTTTCAGAAAGGGGTTATGTTATTAATTGGTGATAGGCGGCCGCCTGCCAGGAGGCTGGCTTGTTTGTGGCCTCCGATCCGACAGTTTCTATAGTTACCTGGAGGAGATGCCTCCCTCAGCAAATGGGCTCCACTGAGAGGAGAAATCGTTCTCTCTGGTTACATCCTGTGGAGCATTACATCATGTTATTGCATCATTAAGCCTCTCAAATCATACAGTAGGGTGGTTCTGTTTAGGCTGGCATTTTAATCAAATCTCAGCTGTGTACTAGTCATCACTTTGGTTACACTGCACTTCTGGTTGAAAGTTCTAGGACAACAGCTTTAGTGTCTGTGTGAGCGATTGATTGTGTGCTCACCATTTCAGAGCTTGCTTCTGTTTCCTTCTTGAGCGGAGGCTCAAATCGCAGCTTATTAACTACAACACAGCAGAAACAACATTGGATAAAGCAATATTCACAATGTAATGTTTCGTCATAACACCAATTCTGCTTGATGTGCACCATGTGATTGTGTCAGATTACATACTGATGGACAGTGGCATCTCCCTGGTAATGTAACTGTGTTGGTGCTAAAAGGCATGTAAGAATGACAGAGTGGAACCTCCTCTGCACTTTTTGTTTTCAGAAAGTCATTCTATGGCATGTTGGTGTATTCTGTACATAATTCCATTAGCTTAAGAACCAAGGTAATATAATGGAATAAAGACTGCACTTTGTATACATGCCACTACTGCTCACTCATTACCTAGTTTAGAAATCTATACAGAGAATGACATGTCTGATTTAATAAAAAGGATGATAGCTGTAAAAGAAAGGACACTAAAGCTAATCAAACAACACTTTGCCAGGGAAGCTTGGCAACATGAGTTTAACTCTTTTTGTGTTTATAACTGACAGATTTTATTATACGAATATGAAAGCAATGTTATAACTAATGTATATACTATAAAACTGGTTCCCAAACACAAACTACTACTCTACATAATTGCATTTAAAAAGGTAAAAAATTGTAACTAGACACAAATAGGTAGCATGGAAGGGAAAGTAAAGTATTTGCAGGGCTGGAGTCAAATTGTACTTCATGCAAACCAACTGCTTAGTCTAATTGCCACTTTGGTAGCAGGGACATCACTTCTACCAAAAAAAGCTTCAGCACAACTCAAACTAGCAAAAACAAAATGGCAGCGATTTTATATTCCTTAAAATTTCTGCTATTGGCACTGCTAAGAGCCAATGGCTGTCCAGTTTGACATCTGGTCAGTCTTTCTTCTGCACATTGCACTTGCTCCCCAGCAGGGGGAGAAAGAAGTTCAAATGAACTTCCCCTGACAGCCGTGACAGACAATCAGCACACTTTTACAGTGACAGAACACCAGTCAAGTGCGTCAGAAACACTTTCTACATAACCATTTAGGGCTGAATACTGGCTGTACTCTGAGCACACTCACAGACACCCACACATGCATAGTGATAGACGAAACACAGAAACAAGATATCAGACCCTGAGAACATCCAAATATTATTACTGTTGATTTAGATATTCAAAGCATTGCGTCTGTTTGCATTTAACTTTTGGCTAGATAGCTCTGTTGGTAGCTGTACAGAGAAAAACTATTGTAAAAGGAAAAAAATAACAGGGACTACTTTAAAAAATGCTGACTAAAAACATGAGTAATAAATAATTAAGTCATGACCATGGCATACCTGACTTACTGCATGGATACATGTGTGAGTATCTGCAAAGACATCTGAGTTGTAGGTTTGTGTCTGAGAGGATGTGAGATAGAAACTTTGTGGCAATAAAGCAGAAGAGGTTCTACTGAAGAAGCTACAAGTTCCACAGATCTGGCCAAGAGTTTTCATTTATAAGCACTTTATAACATGCTCTTTAGAATTAATAGTTACTTCACTTAAATAGTCAAAATCGCCTAGTCTGAGAACACGCACATGTAAAGAGCACCAATACTGTGTACACAACAGACCAGCAAAACCACAACCAGTTAAATACACGTCAGGCATTATCACACATTTATTTACACGTTAAAACAACACACAAACACCATGTAGTATGAAACTATTCACTCACAACGTCCTACAAATTACCTGGGCCAGTCGTTCTCACACACACACACACACCCCTCAGTGTAGCAGCAGCTGTTGGTCAGCGAGTGGTCAAGCCCGTACCACATGCGAATATCATACAAACTCTTTAAATAATGACACGAAAACATTACCAGAAATAAAATGAAAAAAAAATGGTAAAAAAAAAATAAAAAAAAAACATGCAAACCTGCATTTAGTTCACCCACACACGGATGAAATGAAACTCAAATTGCAGTACTTCTTTACTTATTATCCAAATCACTCTAGTGTCTACACACTGCCTAGACAATCCTACATCACAGTCAACAATTTTACCCCCAGGGGTTGTGTAATAATTTCAGCTGGGGTGTTCCTATTTCACAATAATAAAAAAAAACAACAAACAATAAAACTCTGGTGTCAAATTCATTCAAATAATCATCTGAAGGCCAAAAACAACCAAGATAAAGTGTAGTGTGCCAGTGTACAAATTACTACCAGGAGATCTGCAGTATGTCAAACAAATGTATTGCAATGGCAATATTTCATTGTCTCCAAAATCTCCCCCAATCAGCCAGAAAGACTGACTTTTTTCTATATCCTGGTCAGGATTGCAGCAGATCCAGAGTCTATCCTGGGGACAATGGGTGTGTGCTTAAGATCTTTATTTGTGAAATACGATCACTTCTTTTTGTTTGCCCCCTTGCATCTGTGCATTTGAACAGTGCAGAGGCAGACAATTCAAGTATTTTTTTCCAGAAGACACACCCTTCTGATTAAAAGCCACAAGGATACTCTTGGTTAACTGTGTCATGAAAGAGGTGCTGTGACAATGTCGTAAACAATGTACATTTAACTTTTAAAGAACTAGAGTTAAACTAGGCAATGCCAGGCAAATATCAAATTATGAAGCCAAAACTATGAATATTACATAGAACAAATGCGTATTGTACAAAGCCCACTTCCAGAAAAGTTCAGACATTTCTAAAAATGCAAACTGAAACATGTGATTAGTTCATTCACTTGAACCTTTAAGTAATAGACAAATGGACAATGTGTTTTCAATGACAAACCTAATTGTATTTTGTAAATGTGATGCGTGCAACACACTCAAAAGTTGGGACAGAGTCAAAGGAAGACAGGGAAGGTTACACATAAAACATGGAAGTTTCCACAATTAGTAGTTTAAATGATAACAGGTGAGGTCATCAAGACTGTGTATGAAAGGAGCATCTACCAAAGGCTCAGTCTGGATGGGTCGTGGTTCACCACTTTGTGCCAAACTTACAACTAGGTTTGTCGGTGAAAACTCTTAATGTTTTCTTTGTCCTTTTATCAGTTAAATAAAAATCAAGTGATTTAACAAATTAAAATTTATAGTTTTTATTGCATTTTTGAAAGTGTCCCACTTTTCTAGACAGGGGGATTGTATTTAGGCTTAGGATGACTGACAATAGTCTCAGAATTGTCCAGAGATTCTAATTACTGAGATGGCTGCAAAGTTGGATGATATTTAAATCTGTGATACAAATCAGATAAGATCAAATGAGATAAATCAGATTTAACATTCTATACATCGCTTTGGATCCACTAGGTTTGATCCACTAGGATGGGATCACAATTTGGCAGTTCCTGATTGCTCGTATAAAGTATTTTTAACTCTCATGACTCAAAGAGATTTCTTTAGTATTAAGCAAATAAGTAAAGTTTGTACGTTTCTATAAATTATGGCACTGCTAAAGGCAGTAAATAAAAAAAAAAAACAGTAAACTAAAAATATTTGGTCCTGCTTTTAGAAAGAAATAAAATAAAAATAATTTATAAAAAATGTATCTTATTCCTTATGAACCCCTGTGAAAACAGCAGCCATTATCTGATTTCTTTGGATTTGTCTGGTGGTGGAATATAATTCTGATGTTCACTTACAGTCAATCTCAGAGCGAGTTTTTCCAGCTCGAGCATCCTTGTTTGGGGCTGAACGGATGGTGTGTGGAGGGTGCGGAGGCTAGAGAGAAAGAAAGAGAGAGCGGCTGGAGTTAGATGAGTTAATACTACACTACTGCATTTATGACTGCAAGAACAGTATTACACTGTGTAAGAAAAGCAGTGTCAGTGTGTGTGTGCACGCATAAGACACCATAACGCATATCTTAAGACACTGTTTCGGCAGGCTGAAAGAATAGGCCTGACGCACAGAGACGTCACTGACTGTAACGAGCCACTGAACATGCAATTTCATGTGTGTATTACCTCCAGGTCATCCTCGTCTTTTTCGATATAGAGAGGTGGGTTGTCTGGGTTATTCATCTTATCCAGCAGTTCAACTGCAAGCCTGCGACTCAAACCTGACTGAGCCACAAATGTATGCTACACACAAACAAGCACAAAATAAATATTAGAAACAAACAGCACCATGCAAAATACAAAAATCTCAGCATAAATCAGCTGTACAGGTGACTACTGCAGAGAATATAAAAACCAGGGTGTTTTAAACTTCATTTCAAGTACACCTGACACACTGACTCGTTGTGACACATGATAAGGTCAACCCAAATTATTTACTGTAGATGTTTTAGGTTTCCTCAGTCAGTATCTGTACAACGGTGCAGCAGTAGAGGTTTAAGTGAGAAAAAGTACAGGCTCATACCGTGAGCAGTTTTTCAGCTGTAGGTCTCTTCTTTGGGTTCTTGGTCAAAGACACTTTAACAAAATTGTGAAAGGATGTCGACCTAAACATGAGGGAGTGTTACAAGAAAGAGAGATTTCACACAAGTGTGAGAAAATCCAGAATGCAACAACATAGTACTGTGAACTGAATGCTGATCTGTATTAGGAATTTATCCAAAACTCACACACACACAAAATTACAGACTTGCACTCACCATTTAATCTTGTCCTTTAACTTAGGAGGCTGGAAGCTACTCTTGGACATTAGGAATAAAGCCCTGTACACACAAACATGAAAAACACATATTAGTGCAAAAACAAATGCATATAACTACAAAGCAAATGTGCCACTGATCCAGTGTTGCCCAGTGTTATAGTACTGTCAAATTTTGGTCATTTCGATATTTCTACTATTTATTTCTTAAATATTATATCATATTTAGTCTTTAAGACTTTGGCATCTTTAAAGAGGAACACAAGAATACAGACTGCATATTGTGTAATGTCATGCATTTCTCAGAATACACACTTCTGGGTAAGAAATACATGGCATAGGTCTGGGACATAATAGGTGGTATGCACTGTATCTTTCATGCATCATTTCCCTTTTAACAGACAGAAGGAAATGCTGTCTTTAGACAGCATTAAACTTGTCAATATCAGGCAAATATACTTCAATTTCAAATTATGAAGTCTAACATATTAATGTGTCATTACCTACCGACTAGGTCTATGATGTATTATATTGAGTTTAATCATTAACTACAGGAGAAAGGGTGACAAGTAGGGTACATGATGCCTGACCGATCCATGTGACCAAACCGTTTGGGGTCATAAAAAATGTCTTGCTTGTCAGAAAATTTTATCTGTGTAGTGTGCAGTTCCTATTTGCTAAACAAATAAACTTTGTCACTTTTATGTCCCACAGACTGCTCCAGGACTGACCATCTACTTCACAAGTGGAACTCAATGGCAAACTATGTTTCTACTGACAGAAAAAACACAGAGGTGACTCACGGCATCACTGGCATTTAACTTTGCAGTTACAGCGTGAGCACCTGCGTCAGTGAGTTATGATACATATCACAGATGATACACATCATACATAATGTACGAGTTAGGAAACCAATTCATCTGCTTTATACACACACACCAACACACACACCCCTACACACAATATTGCCAAAAGTATTCACTCGTCTGTCTTCACACGTTTATGAACTTGAGTGACATCCCATTCTTAATCCACAGGGTTTAATATGATGTCGGCCCACCCTTTGCAGCAGCTTCTTTTCTGGAAAGGCTTTCCACAAGGATTAGGAGTGTGTTTATCGGAATTTCTGACCATTCTTCCAGAAGCACATTAGTGAGGTCAGACACTGATGTTCGATGAGAATATCTGGCTCGCAGTCTCCGCTCTAATTCATCCCAAAGGTGTTCTCTCATGTTGAGGTCAGGACAGTGCAGACCAGTCAAGTTCTTCCACACCAAACTCACTCATCCATGTCTTTATGGACCTTGCTTTGTGCACTGGTGTG
>JAOTRJ010000043.1:18997923-19012100 GCA_028564905.1 Leptodoras praelongus | reverse complement strand
GTCTTGCTGTGTGTATTGGTGCATTGTCATCCTGATACACGGCACCGCCTTCAGGATACAATGTTTGAACCATTGGAAGCACATGGTCCTCCAGAATGGTTCTTTTTTAAATAATTATGAACTTTTTTCATGATATTCTATTTTTCTAATATATATATCAGATATCAAATACTCATTATTGTATCAGTGTTTCCCCTATTGCTGGATCGCTGGTTGATTTTAAATTTCAATAAACATTAATTTAATTACATTTCCAGTTAATCGTTCAAATTATATTAATGGGAAATATATAGTGTTGTAATTTTTAACATTATGGTTATTATGATTTAACTGCAGCGTGCATCAGCAGCTCATTATGTGAAATCAGAACTATGTGACTATTTGTTGTTTTTAACTGTTTGACAGTATCTTTGTCACACAATGTTTGGACAGCCCTGATACCAAACTTGTAGCTTCCATATTGATCAGCACTATTATAGCGTGTGCTGCTTATCAGTTAAGATGTTTTCCTCTATTGATTAAAGAATGGTTTTCCTCTCTCCTTCAGGTGAAGACTTTGTGCCAGGAATTGTTGGAGCAGGTGTGTGATTTGCTGCGACTGAAAGACTGTCACCTATTTGGACTCAGCGTTGTTCAGAGTAAGATTTTCAACTGTTCAGACTCTTCTGTTTGTATTTGAGCGTTTTGTTTGTACAAGTTTTTCTGTATGTGGGTAAGTTTAAAACATATGCCTTCTTTTTTAAGATAATGAACACATCTATATGGAACTGGGACAGAAGCTGTCCAAATACTGCCCGAAGGAGTGGAAACGAGAAGCCAGCAAGGTAACACACAGAGCACAGTTGCGTAAAACTCACATGCCCTATGGCTATGTTTAGGAATCACTTTAGTAAAATGCATTTATGCATATATTTGCTGGTACTTGGCAAAATCACTTTTTAAAATGCATATATTTGCTGGTGCTTGGCAAAATCTTTTTTTGAAGTGCATATATTTGCTGGTGCTTGGCAATATCACTTTTTAAAATGCATATATTTGCTGGTGCTTGGCAATATCACTTTTTAAAATGCATATATTTGCTGGTGCATGGCAAAATCACTTTTTAAAATGCATATATTTGCTGGTGCATGGCAAAATCACTGTAGGCTACTTTGGAAAGTACATTTAATTCTGAAAATTTAATAAATGCTGATTCATAGCAATGTTTGTTTAACAAAGGGAATTGATCAGTTTGGGCCTCCAATGATTGTGCACTTCAGAGCTCAGTACTATGTGGAGAATGGCAGACTTATCAGGTATATTTCTACATTTTTTATATATATTTTTTTTACATATCAATTTATTTATAATTGTTATTTTATTATTATTTATCTTTAGCAGTGCACACATTATACACACTAATCTTTAAATTCTGTTTCCCACAGTGATCGTATGGCAAGGTATTATTATTACTGGCATTTAAGGAAGCAAGTGCTGCAGTCCCAATGTGTCCAGCGGGAGGAGGCCTATTTCTTGCTAGCTGCATTTGCTCTTCAGGCTGACTTGGGAAACTATAAAAGGCACAAACACTTTAGCTCCTACTTCCAGCCTGAATCCTACTTTCCTTCCTGGGTGAGCACAGAAGCTTTCCTGTACCTTATTGCTAGGACTGTTTGGCACTGCATGCATCTCATTTTATGTGTGTATATATTTATCTATCTCCTTCTCACTAGGTGATCACCAAGAGGGGGAGAGACTACATTCTGCGGCATATTCCCAACATGCATAAGGAACAGTTTGCTCTCACTGCATCAGAGGCTCAGTTGAAGTACATTAAACAAGCAGCACTCCTGGATGATGTCACTGTCCACTACTACCGCCTTTACAAGGTCAGGGAGGAAGACTTAATGTGTGCATGTACATGTTTCAAAGTGAGTACAAGGTACAAACTTGAAGGGCCTTCAAGTGGTGCAACAGAAAAGCACTGGCTATATTGTTGGGAGATCATGAGTTTGAATCCTGACAATGTCACAGCTATCTGTGGCCAGGAGTCCTAGAGAGCATCACTTTCCCTGTTTTTCTGGATGGGTCAAATGATGTTATTCTCTCCCCTATCTAATTGGCAAATGACCGAATATGGGGTAAAACAAAAAAAATGTTAATAACCTGTAAAAAAAATTCTCTTTCAGGATAAGAAAGAAGTGGAGGCATCTTTAACTCTGGGGCTTACTCTACGTGGTATCCAGATCTTTCAGGTATGTTGTGTTTACTGTGTCTTTGGACCCTGCAATGTGATTGATATAAAAGCATTTTGGACAACAGCAGATAATTAGGCATGTCTAGATAACATTTAAATAAACAAACTGTTCAAATATTTTAATTACAATTTTGTCTTTTGTCTAAAAATATGATGCAATAAACTGCATTATCTCAAATTTGAGAAAATGTATTGATCTGCTGACAGCCTGATTATTTATTTGTTCTTTAGAATGTGGGCAGTGTCCGGCAGCTTCTGTATGATTTCCCCTGGACCAATGTGGGCAAACTTGTATTTGTGGTCAGTACTGTAATAACACACCGTCAACTATACACACAGTCTTTTGATTTGATATGGCATTTGACAAATAATTAAGTTTAATTGTATTTATTTAACATTAATACTCCTGTAAGGAGTAAGTAACATTTAAAGGGGTTGACATTAATCCTGTATAATATCATTGTATAAAATTCTATTGATGTGCTGTCTTACTCATTCTCACCTTTTTTCTCTCAGGGGAAGCGGTTTGAGATCTTGCCCGATGGTTTGCCCTCTGCCAGAAAGCTCACCTACTATACTGGCTGTCCGCTGCGTTCCCGCCATCTCCTACAGTTGCTTAGTAACAGCCACCGCCTATACATGAACCTTCAGCCTGTGCTTAAGCAAGTCCGACGCCTGGAGGAGAACGAAGGTACTTTCCTGTTTGTGTTACTGATTTTACAACACAGACATTTTGATTACAACAATACATTAGGTATTATTATTTGAATAAATAATAAGAAACACTACAGAACATAAGATATTTATTTTTACTATTAATAAAACACTACAGAACATAACACATGAAGTTATTTTGAATGCATACAGGTTTTTACATATTTAACACCTATAACATTATTCTGTTCAACCAATTTACTGCATGTTTTTAAATTGTCCAAGGAGTGTTTGTAGGCATTATTGAATTTTCTGAAACTGATCACCATATTGATGTATTTGACATTAACTAGGCTAAAAATCAATTAGGTTCTTTTTCCCCTATTCTTTGATTGTCTTGGTCGGTTATTGCTTCTGAGTGTAGGTTTTCGAAGCATGCCAGCACAAAAACACAACTACCATTTTTGTGCTGTTTCTAACATGGTACTAAACTTAGTTTAGGAACGCTACACCCCTCACACCACTAAATGTCAGTGTTGCACTGCAAAATACAGTTATATAGTCCTCAGAGCAAAGTGAACAATGATTTTACAGTAGAAAGACAAATCAAATATAACTGCAGTTTCATTGGTTGATGCATTCTACACTCTCAGAAATAAATGTACCAAACTGCACTTTGTCTCGTCACTGTCTCATCTCGTACCATCCAGGGTGCATGTTTCATACCTTTGGTATGTATCTTTTCTCTATAAATACACATAAAACTGCAATTAACTAGCTTATAGGTATGTAAGGTCCTTTTTTCACCCATATAAATATGTATACAGAAGTACCAGAAAAACTGTGCAAAAAACATTGCAGTGCCACCTATGCATGTTATTGGTTGTGTCCACCAGTGTGTATATAAAGCAATAGACATCTGTGGAAGCTTCTGGAACTGTTTCTGCCATGAGAATGGCAATTTATCATGATTTTGTGTTTAGTTAGAGCTCATGAAATGAGTCATAGTATTTCAGTGGTAGAAGCAAAGTTTGGATTTTCACATATGAGCATTTCAAGAGTGAACTGTGACTACAAGAATTGCAGCAAAACCTCAGACTTACAACAGCAGTGTGGCCATAAAAAGACTGGGTGAACGTGACCAGCGTTGTTAAGAATTGTTTCACACAATAAGCATGTAATACTGCCTCAAATAACATCAGAATTCAGTGCTGGGCCTCAACAAACATCAGTGTGAGGACTGCAACATTACCTCCAAGATCCTGTGGGGGACCTACCAAATATTAACTGGTTTACCAGTTCTTCTAGTACTTCACTTTAATGTAACTAAACTACTAGCTAAATACAACTAATCAGCTCCTATTATACATAACAAATAACAAAAAGAATCTCAATTTTTGTCTAAATTGAATGATCTGGAAAGTTAGGCTATATGTGCTTGTTTTGCAGAGAAGAAGCAGTATCGGGAGTCATATATAAGTGATGCACTGGAGTTGGACATGGAGCAGCTGGAGCAGCGATCTCGTGCTAGCGGCAGCAGCATGGGCAGTGTTTCACGCCAAAAACGTTTCTCGCGTCACTCTACAACCAGCCACAGCAGCTCGCATACATCAGGCATTGAAACCGACAGCTTCCGTACCCCAGGACACACACCACATCGGCCACTCCGCTCACACTCCTCCTCCAACACCAGCCACGCCAGCACACACACTTCTGGCATTGAGAGCGGTGGCAAAGAGCGAGGCCTGGATGATGATGGTATGAATCGCACACCCACAGACTCCAGTTTTTCTAGCTGTTTATCAGCCTTTATGTTTCTCCATATATCTGTATAAAAAATCCGTTAGTTTCTGGAATAATTGTGTGTAAAGAAGAAAGATGAGTGTGTGGCACCTGGCAGCTAAGTGGATGTATATGTGGATTGTGTTTCTGCAGAGTATTGTATTGTGTATGAATTGTGTTTCTGCAGAGATTGAGATGTTGGTTGATGACCCAAAAGACTATGAAGAACTTACTGATTTAGCTTTGGAGCTCAGTCAAGACCTCTGTATTCACATCACTGAGGACATGCTAACCTCTGCACAAAGCAATGGCTACTCGGGTAAAAAAAAAAAAGTGTCTGTCTGTCTGTCTGTGTGTGTGTGTGTGTATACTTTGTTAGTTCCCTTTACTTTGTTGTAAAATATTTCCTGTTACGTTTGTACCAGCAGTATATTCATTAAATATTGTTCTCTTTTCAACAATTCTGGAGGTATATACCCACAATATAGTCTTACTCTCTAGGGGCATTTCACATTTAAAAATGTCTTGTAGAGCATTGTGTATTCCTTTCCATTAGTCTTTGATAAGCAGGCAATGGGTAATGGTTTGCATTTTGGTTTCAACAGCTTCTCCAGCAAGCAGGGAGTTTACTATCATAGTGGGATTTCTGAGCGGGTGTAATAAAGTATCTTATGAGCTTTTTCTAAACAAAACACACTCAATATCTGATTTATACTGGTACGTTTCCATGGATACCTCCATAGTGTTGTCCATTTTTTCCTTAGACATAATTATCTCTCATTCTTTCTCTCATTTATATGATTTATAATGTATGAAGTAAAATATATTTTAGATTTGAACAGCATCTAAATTATCTTCTTTTCTAAAACGTTCTGTCATACCTTGGTTACATTTTCCAGCTTCATATTATCTTGTGTGAATTTTGATTGTGTAAAAGGTGGTAAAAATGGGCAAATTATTTTGGGCAGAAAAATGGGCAGAATTTTGACTTGTACTTAATAACGATGATGGTGTTGATGTGCACCCAGGCTTAGTTGTGAAGGAAGTAAGCTCATCAACATCGAGTTCATCTGAGACCGTGGTGAAGATGAAAGGCCAAAGCATTGAATCTCTCCCGCAGGTCACATTCACATTTATACACTTACACTTTCAGCATCTTGAAATATAACACTTTATTACTTATTATTACAATATAACTTTATTCTTTTTAACGGAATTGTTATTTCATTCTAGTTTTGTGGTGCATTTGTTATTCAGATGGTGTCTGGCAGGAAGTCTCAGAACTCCACAGATCGGCACAGCCAATCACTGGATGATATCCGTCTGTACCAGAGGAATTCCCCGGAATGGGTGGAGCCCTGTCAGGACTCTGCCCACAGCTACACATTTGGTTGTGTGGAGGAGCTTAGCAATGGTTACCAGGGAGTTGCAGAACAGCAGGCTGGTATCTGTGATGACCCACACTCTTTTCCCATCAAAAGAACCAACAAATACTTCTCCCTAGACCTGACCACAGAGGAGGTGCCTGAGTTTGTGGTGTGAAGGGAGGAGGATAATCAAAACAACAACAAAAAAAGATTAAAAGCCATGACTGAGGACATTTGTGTGCATGTGTGTGTGAGAGAGAGTGTGTGGTAAGGATCATAAAGAAAAGAAGCTGCTGAATTTCAGATGAGAAAGGGAAACTGCATCAGACTGTCACAGCTGTGTTAACTAAATGTGTGTCTGTGTGTGTGTCTGTGTGTGCGCACTGCATGCCAAACAGAACGGGAAGTTCTATTTCATGTTCATTGCCATGGGCTTTTCTAAGGCACACATTTTGTTTCTGCTCTGTAAAACTAGACCAGTACGAGTCTGTGAGGTTGTATTCGTGTCTTTGTGTGAGTGCACATGAATGTTTTTTAACATACTATATATGAGCTATAAACCAAAGATGAGCAGCCCTCAGTGTCTAATAAGCAACTGAACATACAAGCCATATCATAATACTTAATGGACATGAATGGTACTAGTATGTATTTGCATTACCAGACAAACTTTGGACACACTATATGCATATTTTTCATTGTCATAAAGATATTTTGATTATGCATATGGTTAAAACTGGTTTCTAAGACAAATGTATATAGTGAAGTTAATGCCCTTGTATGAGTCTTTTTCTGAATTGGAATATATTTTAATAAGTATTAAAATATTAAAAAGTAATAAAACATTTCTTCTAACAAGTAGTTTTCACATGGCACGTTGGAGAAGCAACCATCAAGTGCTCGGCTTATCTGAGAACTTTATGAAACACTAGTTGAGAAGATGCTGAGAGTGCAAAACATGATCAGGAACATTTGTTCAGAATTTAAAATAATTTGTTTCTGGGCCATTGCATAATTCCATATGCATTATTTGACAATGGTAGTAATGTCATTTTAACCATAAAATAGAACATGTGAAGGAAACCTTCCTGTGAGCAGGTGTGTCCAAACTGTTGACTGGTTTTGTGTATGTGTGTGTAATATATGTATTGTGGTGCTGACTGCTCTACTTGTGCCGTCTGTGCCTTTGTTACACTATGCAAGTTTGAGACCCTGTTACTGGGCGTCTCCAAAGTCTCTCATCTGTGCACCAAGGATATTTCTAACCCTATGCCAAGGAATCAAGCAGAGATGGTTACTGTCTGGGTGGTCACACAGCTCACAGTGACACTTGAGCAGCTTCTGCTCTAATGTTGAACCAAACCAAGTTGTGGTGAGTTGCACAGATGCAATCATAATCTTGTCTTCTTTAATCCTTTCCAAAATAACCAAACCACAGGTTCCTTCAGTTTTAAGTCTGAGGGAGAAGAATATTGATGTCATACGCATAGAATATGGACTGGTGAAGTCCTCCAAAAACTAACATGGAGCACAAAGGTTGTTTTACCAGTCACCATAGTTTGGTGTTTACTCTTGCCCTAATGTCAGGCAAAGCTGTAAAGAAGAGAAATATGGGGATATAGAAAAAAGGCCAGAGCTAGCCACAGAGGGGTTAAAGTGGGAAGAATCATTTGAAAAAAACTGGGGTTTTCCAAGACATTGCAGCCCGTATAGAAACCCAACAACCAGATCTTTCCGGCTAATCTATATTTACCATAAAACCATATGCTTTATGTTTGTCTTTTTTGCTAAGTGTTGATGTTTCTTTTATTTTTATGAACTGGAACATTCACTTTTATAAGTATTTTGTTAAACTGTTGTTGTCATAAAAGTGGGAGCCATGTCTTTTTGTTTGCCATATTGTCAGTATTACTCTTGAATAGAGGTCAGTATTAGAAATCATTCTACCAGTGTGCTTGTGTGTATTTGTGTTTATTCTCAGTATGAAATTATTTAGTAACCTATAGTCAATAACATATCAATAACTAATGAAGATTTTTATTTACTTCAGGTGAACTTGTGAGATCTCAAATAATCAAAGCTGTGTTGTGCTTCCACCTATGTCCTCAGAAAGAAAAATAACCTAGATTTTTCACAGTTTCTCTTTTATGGGGCATCAGCAGCACTTTTAAATTCTATTATGCATGTGGAAAGCTATTCAGGTCCATGTGCAGTGTTTTCCATCATGTTGTGCCATAGTGAATTCCCTCACACTTGCAATAACATTAATACTTCACATTATTAAAGAGTAATTGTACATGTCTCCCTCTTTGTATTTCTGACAACTAACAGTTGTTAACACAGCAATCAATATTGTAAATGTCTTGATAATATATATTGTCATATTATTTAGCCATTAGAACTGCAGTTCACAAGTTAATGCCAGATAATGAAATGGAATAAAACATCACAAACTCAATGGTAATTTATAAGCAAACATCATTGGACTGAAACAGGCCAACCGATAATGTCCACCTATATTCCAAAGGGTTTTTTTTTATTTTGTATGGCTGCAGTTATTAAAGTCCTTTCTATGAAAGGAAATGCCCTAAAAATATTATTTTTGAACTTCTTTTTGTAAACTCTGTTAATTGATGCTTATGTTCCCATAATGAAGTGTGGTAAGTGTCTTGCAGGTACTGATGTCCTCTGATGTATGCAATAAAAGGTACCTTTGCAAGAAAATCTGTAGTCTTTTTATGTGTTGGTATTTCTTCTCGTTTAGCTATTTTGCCATGTTTGTCAATTAATTAATATTCACCCTGACCTCAATGGTGGATTACAAAGTCATCAGATATCAACCCAATTAAACCCCTATGGGAGATTAAGAAAAAATGTGTTACAGTTCTCTCCATAATCAAAACACTAGTGGATGGAATGTATTTTGAACTTCCTGTATCTTCTCACTTTTTTAAAAAGTGTAAATTTCTGGTTAGATGACCTTGTAGTGCAAGGTTAAATATTTAACTCCGCATTACACCAGAACTGATTTGACCTCACAAGCAGAAAGCAGCATGATCCCTGTATAAACCTGCCAGGTAGTCTGTAGCAAGACTTAACAGTTTATACAGACCTCCCTTACATATATGCTGTATTTATACTTCATTCATTCATTCATCTTCTTGGCCACTTATTCCTTTTCAGGGTCACGGGGGAGCCGTTGCCTAGCCGGCCACATAGGGCGCAAGGCAGGAACAACCCTAGATAGAGCGCCAATCCATTGTAGGGGACACGCATACTCGGGCCGCTTTAGAGACGCCAATCAACCTAACGTGCATATCTTTGGACTGTGGGAGGAAACCAGAGTAAACCCACACGGACACGGGGAGGACCCAGACTGCCCCACCCGGGGATCGAACACCGGACCTTCTTGCTGTGAGGCGACGGTGCTACCCACTGAGCCACCGTGTCGCCTGTATTTATACTTTTTTATAGAATTTTCTGTAAAAAATCAATTTGATCAAAAAAGATTTCTACTTGGTAATTAAAATTACTGTCAACAGCATCATTTTGTGGTTGGACTTGTGAGTTTGAGCAAGGCCCTTAACCCTCAACTGCCCAATTGTGTAAATGAGATAAAAATGTAAGTCGCTCTGGATAAGCATGTCTGCCAAATGAGATAAAATGTAAGTCGCTCTAGATAAGCACGTCTGCCAAATGCCATAAATGTAAATTTGTCATGGGTTTTTCAGTGGCTGTGACTGGAGTAGAAGTAGTTAGATCACTGTGTAGATTTCTGCCATTTTCACCCATTCAGGGTGATGCATTACTAATCATTTTCCATTACCAACCATCAATTCCTTATGAATTTTCCCCCATAACCGAGATCCTTGTTACACGAATGTAAGCAACATTAGCAAGTTAACACAAAGCTTTGCATCTATACACTCGACTAACATTAAAGGGTTCTCAGCTTCATCAAATAAAATGGAAAAAAGTTTTTGTTAAAGAATTATAATCCTAAAATGAATTTATTCCAAGTAAACATACAAAAAATATTAACAACATATTGTTGCAGAACAGCAGTTGTGGTCTTGTGGTTAGGGTGTCTGCCCCATGGTTAGAAGGTCCGTAGTTCGACACCCGTGGCCAACAGACTTGGCCAAATTGCCCTTGAGCAAGGCACCTAACCAATGGCTCTCTGTGGCTGTGCCTAAGGCTGCCCACTGCTCCGGGCATGTGTGTTTACTGCCCCCTAGTGTGTCTTTTACTGCACGAATGGTTCAAATGCAGAGGTTCTATTTTGCTGTGTGCAAGCACAGTGACAAAAATGTGTCACCTTTATATGAAAGTCTCCCTCAAAAATAGCCAATATTAATGGTTGAGAAATAAATCTGAAATAAAAAAGAAGAAATATGCAAATATTATAGGTCCTTTCTTTGTTTGCAAAAGATCTCAAAAGTAATGAGTAATTTCTCAGTATAAAGACTACATTACAACTGGAAGGTACTAGCATGTAGAGTATGCAAAGTAGAAAACGATTTTAGTGAATCACAATGAAAATGAAAATAAATCTACCATCTCTCTAGACTATTACCCACCAGAGCCTACCATCTCTCTAATACATTACCCACCAGAGATTACCATCCCACCAGAGTCTAAGATCTCTCTACACCATTACCTACCAGAGCCTACCATCTGTCTGCACCAATGCCCACCCGAGCTTAAGATATCACTACACCATTATCCTCCAAGGCAACATTCTGGCTTGGTTGGTAGCACCGTTGCCTCACAGCAAGACGGTCCCGGGTTCGATCCCCGAGTGGGGCGGTCTGGGTCCTTCCTCTGTGGAGTCTGCATGTCCTCCCCGTGTCCGTGTGGGTTTTCTACAGGTACTCCGGTTTCCTCCCAAAGTCCAAAGACATGCACGTTAGGTTGACTGGCGTCTTTAAAGTGGCCCTAGTGTGTGAGTGTGTGTGCCCTACGATGGATTGGCGCCCTGTCTAGGGTTGTTCCTGCCTTGCGCCCTATGTGGCCGGCTGGGCATCGGCCTCGTGACCCTGAAAAGGAATAAGAGGCCAAGAAGACATAACCCTACAGAGCCTACAATTCTGCACTACTGCCCACCAGAAATCACCATCGAATTTTTTTTCTGTTGTTCAAATAAAAAAAATTATGAAATAAAAATGAATTTGACATGAATTTGTCTTCAACCAGTACCACTACTGTTTTGGTCACAGTGACCTGAAGGAGTGAGGCTTTACTTAACAGTACTGTAGGCAGCCTAGTACACAGTCGAGAGGGTGGATTCGATGGTATAAATCTTTTGTGTGTGTGTATGTGAGTGTGTTTTAACAGTTTATGGTTTGTTAGCACCAAAAGGGACAACTCTTTGCATCACCAATCTTGCAATCTTCCACCCCAGACTTGCACCCGTCTATGTCACAAAATGACATGAAGTGCAAATGTCTAGTGTGACTGTAGCTTTAAAGTATAAAAGACCAAACTTTACATATTTAAACATATTTTAAACTTGAGGTACCATGTACTTTTTAGCACAATTTTAAATACTGTGTGAAATATAGATTTATGACCAAATATGTTGACTTTCAAAGGTTATATTTGCAGAACATCTGAGCTTTGTGTTGTGATAGGATGTGTGTGATCATGCCTGGATATCTGCTGTGTGCCCAATTATTTGGCCAGGTTTTGGTAAGTGTAGGGAAGCTGCATCATCTTGTCGATTTTCATACACAAGGAGAGCACAATGCAACTCTAACCTGCCACTTTCTAATGCATTGCAACATCAATGTGACACAAATGGTCCTCATGTATCTGGAAGTGTTCACTAAATCAGTGTGAGATGCTGAGTCTGTGACCAGATGAAAATGGCAATCTGCTATGAATGAGTATGTCTCAGTATAGGAGGAAGGTGTTATTTTTCCCCTCTCAGATATATTTTTTATATTTATATTTCACAAGTACTGACTTATTTGTTTGGGTTTGTGTTTCTTGTCATGCAGTGGCCAATTTTCTTGCACTTTTCTGCACTGAGCAACAAGATCAGCTCCTAGATGCAGCGGTGAGCAGGAAGCAGCAGACGAGGCTGGGCACTTCATTGGCCAGGCAGCAGGGAGTTATGGGAGTGGAGATGATGCTGGCCATGACAGAGACCATAGTCAGAACACACTCACCACTGCAGCAAGAGGGCAGACGTGATCCAGTTCCCCTGCTACAATGGCAAGAGCGCATGGGTAAGTTGGCCACTAGATCTGAGAGTGGGTTGGCTGGTTTGGGCCAATCACGTTTGGGGATAGCCAGCTCCCAGCATGCCTTTGGTGGCAGTGTGTTTTTGCAGCTACCATGGATGTAAAGTGTGTTGTTGCATTTTTCCTTATCCCTTCTCTGTAAGTATGCACATATGCATGTGTGTGTGTGTGAGAGTTTGGGCCATTGTGACAATTGTTCTGAGGTTACTAAATAAGTTTCCTTGTCAGAGAGCAAGTGGTGTGGAAAATGGCTTGTTTGTGTGACCCAGCCCCTGCAACGTCACAATATGAAAAAAGTAAAATGTGTAAATGTATAGCAATTCATAGGGAAAAAACAGAAAAGGTGTGGCTATTATAGATTTGGATTTTACGTTATCAAAGCCCAAGACATCCTGGATCAAAATCTGGAAGACACATACACTAGTCCATCCTACTATAAAACTATAATACTCTAAAACTGTAATCCACTATTTGCCATTTATTGTTAAGAAAATAATCAGTGACAGAGTGGTGTGATTTCCAGAGAGCTGTCACTAGAAAATGTGATGGTGTTTTTATCCATTTTTATTTCATGTTGTGGAACCTCTATGAAAGCTAGTTCTAGTTATGTTTACAAGATTTTCAGCAGATGTCACGTGAACTATTTCTATGTACATAAACTGTAAACTCTGTCGATAATTTTCATTTATATGCACATTATATCTACTCCAATCCAAAATCATATTTGTAGCATAACAAAGCAATGAAAAATGAGACAGTTACAGTGAAAAGACTGCAGTACTATAACTTGTTTCATAATTGCCTGATTTTCTTGAACACTATGATAGTTAAAAAACAGAAAAACAGACATATAATGGTTTTACTTGTTGTTTCATATTCCTAGATTTAAAGGTCATTGTTTAGGAATAAACAAAAAAATCTTAAGGTTTTTACTTTATTTTAATGTGTTATAAATCCTCACTAAACTTCTCAACTTAAATGAGGTGCCTGAGAATTTTAGAAAAAGAGAAGAAGTTTCATTTCATCCCAACATCACAATTATTTTAAATAGAGTGATATGTGTTAACTGAACAGTGATTTCTTACTGCACCACAGATTCCCAAAGTGAATGTAATCAGACAAAAAGTTCTACATGACTATTATTCTTCTTTGTAGGTGATTATTAAAGCATTAACCTACTCAATATGTTCAATCAGGTATAAATTTAAATGGCCTTACAAGTACTATGCTGCATGTAAAAATAAACACTATTTTTACTCTTTCTTGAAAAGCAAAATCGTTTTAAAGATTATGCAAATAATTTACAGGAAGGTGCCACACTTTACAAGAACAACAAGCAGATTCCTGTAAGCAGTGTAATATTATCTATAATGAACATCACTCTATCTAAACTCTATTTATTGTACATTTTTAAACATTCAATGCACAAATATGTATATTTTGATCCAGACTAATAGGATTGTGTTTGCATTACAGGCTAAATAACCTACTCTTTGTGCATTATTTGCGTAAATTACATTGTTTCACACATATTTATGCTAAAAATGTTTCATTTATTTTCAGAACACATGTCCATGCTTACAGGTAAGCATATTGTCAAAGAGTTACGAAACATTACTCTATATGGTAGAGCTGGTATTAGCCACAATACTTAGACCATTTGAAACAAATGAATTAAAATTGTAACAATTACATTAGCACATTACTATGAATAAATGTATTTAAATGCATAAATGTTTGTTTATTTGGAAACGGTATTTGTGAGTTGAATATTTAACAATGTACAAGAAACAGATTTTGTACTGGAACCATGAAGATCGATTGAAGATCTAATGGCAATATTATACAGCTTACAGGAATCTGATTATTGTTAATGTTAAGGTGCCCCAG